>LQNK01000043.1:195352-251680 GCA_001586405.1 Phoebis sennae | reverse complement strand
CAATGATACCTTATTTAATTATGTACTCGTATATTTATTTTTTTAACCCCCGTTTACATGTATGGGAAGCCACCCCTAAAAATATTTTTTTCCAAATAAAATGTAGCCTATAAGTTGCAAACAAACAGACAAACTGACAAACAGACAAACAGACAAACAGAAAAAAAAATTCTAAACATGGATTTGGTGTCTATAGAACATACATATTGCATACCAATTACTCTTTTTAAAAAATATTCAATGTACAGAAATGGTTTGGTTACTGCTTTATTATATGTATAGACTAGCATTCCGTACGCAGATATGCTCGCGTGGACTACCAAATTTTGTGTTTTGTGGATTTTCGAAGAACATATGACTTTTTATGAAATGAAATGAAATCAAATGCTTTATTGATAATTTTATGACGTTAGAAGTGTATCGATACATAGATTATATGTCTATCTACTTTATAAATTGAACCTAATATTAGCTCTTAGTCTAAATAATAATTAATGTTGGTTCAATCAATAACGCTGACCGCGATTGGTTGAGTTTGGTACAACGAAAGATACAATTTATAGTCCTACCCCAATCACTGACTATTTACTACTCTCCAGGATTATATGATTGTTATAGATTTATTTATTTACAATTTACATCAGACACTGAACCCATACATTATAAAAATAAAAAAATTGCTCTGTTGATATAATTGAAAACAAATAAAAAGGTCGACGTTAAAAATGAATAAAATAAAAAGGAACATTTATTAGTTACTATAAACTTTACTGGACTACTACTACTTTACTATATTTTAGTGGACTATATGTATTCTTTGGAGTTGTAAACTATAATAACGATGTTATCAAAGTGGCTGTTGAAAAGAGTAACTATCGAATTTCTTGCCGGTATCTTCTCGAAAAAATCGACTTTCCGAACCGGTGGTAAATTTAAAAAAAATGACTACAAGTACTTTGTAAAAAGTTTACATGAATAAAAATATTTTCTATTCTATTCTACTATTATTATAGATGTACTAGCTGATCCGCACGGCTTCGCTCCCGAAGCCTAATGTTATAATTTTCCCTGTTTTTTTCACATTTCCATTATTTCTTCGCTCCTAATAGTTGCAGCGTGATGTTATATAAAGCCTTCCTCGATAAATGGTCTAATCAACACAAAAAGAATTTTTCAATTCGAACCAGTAGTTTCTGAGATGAGCGCGTTCAAACAAACAAACTCTTCAGCTTTATAATATTAGTATAGATTTAGTACACAGCCCTAGCCCGAAACATTGTTCTACCATTGTTGTTAAAACACCGTGACGGGGTAAAAGAAGCAGTGAATGTGTAGTGCCACGGATGGATGTGTTTCAATCACAATATTTGTAACGAATTCGCTTCAAGATCATTTTATTAGACAGAACAATGGGTATGAAATTAAAATTCGTTCATTGTCTAGGCGAGTGTTACATACTAGCTGAGCTCTGCGCAAAATCATCTAAAACATAATAATTTACAATAGTGTCTAACATTTTTCGGTCTACCTTCAAAAGAACTTCTAAAATTCTTAAGTAGCTGAGCACCGCGGTGTCACCCACGTATATATCCCATTCTCGTAGGATTATCGGGATAAAAACTATCCTATGTCATTCCTGGGGTTTCAAAGAATGTCTGTACGAAATTTCATTAAAATCGGTCCTGTACTTTCGGAGCCTATTCAATACAAACAAACAAATAAATGTTTCTCCTTTATAATCTCAATATATATAAATTACGCTTCACAGTGTTTTTCCGCGATGGACTAAACTACCTAATCGATTTTACACCGTGTGCAGGTTGATCCAACTTGAAACATAGGATAATACTCCACGCGTGCGAAGCCGCGGGCGGAAAGCTAGTATTAATATAGATTAGACGTTGAACATTCAATTGTAACCTCAGCTAAATAAACTTGTTTTTCCCATATATACATGTACATATACACCACAATACATATCTTAAACAATATACTGATTATCAATAGCATTATGTACAATCGTGACTCGACACCATTCCTTGTAAATCGTCTATAGTCTATACTAATTAATTCATCCGCTTTTAACAAAACATATATTATAACGTCTTTACAATTATAACAGAAACTGTGCCAAGATCTCGAAACACAATAATTTTAACGAGATACGAGAAAAGCCTGTTTTTGATTGAGTAATTACAAGGTGATTTGAATTTTTAGTTTTATAATTTTATTTTATAGTAGCTTTTCGCCGAAGTTTCGCTCGCGTGGACTACCAAATAGTGTAATACATATATGACTTTAGAAGCGTATCGATCGTATTTTATAAATTGAACCTAATATTGATCTATCAGCATACAAAATTTTATTAAAATCCGATCAGTGGTTATCGTTAAAATCTAACAATCTTTAATTCTCAATTAACATAACCGAGTTACTTAATACTATCTCCTTTTACCCCGTCTAACTTCTGATCCCGCTCAATCCGGGATTAAAGTAGCCTATACGTTATTCTGAACCCTTACCTTTCCGTTTACCAAGTTATACCAAAATCGATTCACTCACTAGTTTTTGCGTCAAACTTCGCATTAAAATAATAGTGAGACAGTTAAAGAAAAAAAAATCAACTTGTCATCATTTTCAAAGATAAATAAGCGACTAGGCATCAAAACAACCGACCACAGGATTACAGAATCTGTAGGGGTCAACCCATAAACCAAGCAGCGTATAACACCTTGACGACTAAACAAAGTGGTACTATTATTAGAAGTTGGCCGCCAATCAAAACCGCGGTAGATATTTGTGAAATTGTTATTCTAGTTGGATATACTTTGTTTGAATTATATTGACGAACCGATTGGCGCAGCAATAGTCTATTGCGCCGGAGGGTGTGGGTTCGATCCCCACGAGAAGAGAATTGTTGTGATGAACATTGTCATATTCTACTGTCTGGGTGTTAATGTATCTATAGTATGTACCTATTTACAAAAAAAGTATTTTTAAGTTTGTCTATCACTTATCTAGTTTCTATAGTACAAGCTTTGCTAAGTTTGGGACTAGAGTGCGTCGTGTCCAATGTCCGAGACTATTTATTTATTACTAGCTTTCCGCCCGCGGCTTCGCTCGCGTGGACCCGGCAATTCGAATTTTTCTCACCTTTTAATTCTTTAAACTCCACGAATAATTCAAGACCAAGATACTAGCTATACTAGCTGCGCACCAGGGCTTCGCTCCCGTGGGAATATCGGGATAATATATAGCCTATAGCCTTCCTCGATAAATGTGCTATCTAACACTAAAAGAATTTTTCAAATCGGACCAGTAGTTTCTGAGATAAGCGCGTTCAAGCAAACAAACAAACAAACTCTTCAGCTTTATTATATTATTTTAGATTTAATTCCCTTCCTTACATATCACGCTCGGAACATTCCAGATCGCAGGCCAATCAAGGAAGTCCCCGACACATTCAACGTCGAAATGGCACCGGGTACATTTCACAAACTAGTTGCGTTGTGTAAAACTGCGGGCGCGACCGGTTCCGCCGACAGGTGAGGGCGACCCGACCGCGGTAGTTAATTAATTTGTGATTATTACACGACTTAAAAAATATCGTATTTTGTCCTAAAGTTTTATTACCAATATTCCTTTTACAACGTCCAGAGATGCTATTTTAGACACTAAATAAAACTGTTCCCTTCTCATGGTTTAGGTTTTCCATTTGGTTCATTATTCGAGCATAGTAACAGCCTGAAGCTAACGTACAATACTGAACAGATTCTATAGCGACACCAATCTTTTATACCATTTGCCATCACTACTTTTTATCATCTACCTTCACAGTAAATATGATTCTTAATGTTGTACTATATTCCGTAGCTATAATTATTAATGTTACAGTTTAATAATTATTATAATAATTACGATGCAAAAGGCAGCTATCCTGAATACATGCAGGATAGTACGAAATTTTTTATCTACTGACTCTGAATCTCCGTAACAACCATTAGTATCCTACACAAAAACTAGCGGTCCTTGGTGGTTCTGCACCGCTAGTTAAAATCCCCAGAAATGGGAGAAAATAATAACAGAGGATAATCAAATCAATACAATTATTTGCAAATAAACATGTGTGAAATGCAGGTGTCATTTATAACATAATGTCATCATTATCATAAAATAAATCTATTTGATTTACATTATATAATATTGAATTAAAGCAAAATTAAATGTCGTTAACAACAAATTTATTATATTATATAAAATGTAATGGAACGGAACAGCTAGTCTACCAATCCCTTTTCTATATAAATAAAAATCATTTTCCGTTCGTTAGTCTCGCTAAAACTCGAGAACGGCTGAACCGATTTGACTAATTTTAGTCTTGAAATATTCGTAGAAGTCCAGGGAAGGTTTAAACGGTAAATACGTCACGTTAAAAAATGGCGGTATGAAATTCGCCGTGTCAGCTAGTATGTTAGAAATTTTGTATTTGTTTTAACGCGAGTACTTTCCATATTAAATAAAATATTTTTTAAAGTTTTTTACAGTCCCCCGTGACCACGCTCGCTGTACAGTGCTCGAAACGTCTGGTTAAGTAATAATGTAAAATAATGTATAATAAACCGCGTTTAATATCCTTTTAAAAGTATTTTATTTTACGTTATACACTTCGTACACTATTACTTTTTATTTAAAGCAAACGGTAAACGTGCAAGTTATCTCTATGGAGTCGTTTTATGATCGAAGTAACGTGTAAATTTAATCAAATTGCTATTATATGGAACTCAACGCTGTCTACGAGTTTTATAGATTGTGTTAGCATTGTAAAATAAACATTTTATACCCGAATTATTTCATCATTCGTGCAAACGTATTTTTAAATTATTTAAATTAATATTTAACACTACGCCATCTAGCAAACTAAGCAAAGCTTGTACTATGGGAACAAGATAACTAATAGACATACTTAAACATACTTTTGTAAATACATACTATAGATAAATTAACATGCAGACAGTAGAACATTGCAATGTTCATCATGTTCATCACATTATAATTTTCTGCTCGTGGGGATCGAACCCACACCCTCCGGCGCAATAGACCATTGCTGAACCACTGCGCCAATCCGATTATCTATCTTTAATAATTTTGTATCAAAATTCCGTCCCATTCTTGCGTCCTTCGTCGTAGTGTATTTACAATTAGACGATACTGAACGCACAGTAATTGATAACGAAGCCGCGTAACGAGCGATTCGCGAAATCGTAATTACTAATTACACACGTTAACACTACACATTATACAGCCAAATTAACGTCCCTATTGCGCCACTTGCTGTTTCCTCTGACGCGAGGTGAGAACGTGTGATTATATGGAAAAGTATTAATTGTATGCGATCGGTTCGTAAAAGATTAGAGGGTAAAAGGCGGATGGAGTGTTCCGAAGACGACGTGACGCCGAAAAGCAAATACAAACTTCAAAAGCAAATACAAAAATGTTCGTCTAGTTTGACACAACACGTCACGGGGGCTACGAAATTTTCAAATTTCACGCGCACAGATGCACGTGTACGTACGTGTAGTTAGCGTCACTCGAGTCTTTGGTACACTCCGTCTGCCCTTTATTCTCTATGTGTAAAAGTATCACACATCGATACATACGTTAGAATAGAATAGAAAATAGTCTTTGAGTTCCATGTTGGCTTGGTTATCAATTATTGTGAGTTCAGTACCATTCGTTTAATTGTAAATACACTACGACGAAAGACACAAGAATGGGACGGAACTTTAAAATAAAAAGGCTTCGCTTTTGTGGGAATATCGGGTTGATATATAGCCTAGAGCCTTCCTCGATAAATGGGCTATCTAACACTAAAACAATTTTTCAAATCGGACCAGTACTTCCCAAGATTAGCGCGTTTAAAGAAACTCTTCAACTTTAAATATAAGTATAGATTTGTCAACAATTATTTTGTACGTTTTCAATTACCCAAACGGGTCCTGCATAGCTCCCAGGCAAATTACCAAATGTATACATCCATAAAATCATTTTTAAATTGAATCATTTTTTTTACAATAAGCATCTACGATTTAAAAAAAAATATATAATTTAAACTTTGGTTTAGAAAAGACGATGGGAATTTGTCGATTTATGTTTAATAAAACTTAAAGGTCTTTCCTAAGCCACGGTTACCTGGAAGAGATGGCTCTGTAGCCATAAGGTCGCCTTTTGTACATTTTCATTAGAGAATGTATATTAATAAATGCCTATTACTTTTACTTTTTTCTCTTGGTGTGTGCAATAAAAAATATTTTCATTTTTTCATTTTCATTCCATTTCATTTCAAGGTATTGGTTATAAAATAATAATGATTTCCAATTAATGAAACACCAACCACAGTCTGATTACGAAAGCACCTATCACACGCTGACCTTTTGCAGGTTTTTACGAACAATTTCGACCTTTGCTTGACCGACTGCAAACAAGATATGCAGTTATGTCAGCCACTTTTGATGACCGTTTGCCGTTTGTTTGTGCCAATTTGTATATAAATCGTTTTTGGGAGTGTTACGTCGAGGTAAGAATACTGAATGTCTAGAGCAAATTTAATAACTAGCTATACATACGCACAGATTAGAGAATAAAAGGCAGATGGAGGGCGACCGAAGACTCGAGTGACGCCGAAAAGCAAATACAAAAATTTACTCACACAGATGTATGTGTACGTAAGTGTAGTCCTTTCCATCTGCCTTTTATTCTCTAATCTGTGCACCTACGCATCTAAATATAATGTCCTGAGCTGAACTCGTGGTTTCAGTCGCATATCCGTTTTATGATTAAAAACTATGTCATTCCTAGGGTTTCAAAAAATCCCTGTACAAAATTTCATCCAAATCGATCCTGGACTTTCAAGAGCCCATACAATACAAACAAACAAATCTTTCCTCTTTACACTAGTATAGATTCAATAACCGTTTTCTCTACTGTACATTGACTGCACCGGTCCAATCTACCGCTACATCTAATTCCATCCTTTAATTGAATGTATACGTCACAATTTCTAACCGACTTTAAAAAAAAGAGGAGGTTAACGCAAAGAAACGCGTGTCACCTTCCGTTAGACGATCAACGCTACGTAAACACCGATAACATCAGAACATCTGCTTTTTTGCCCTTTAGATGACAGGTAGGAATAAGTATAACATACGGACTACCACATTATGTATGTGAACTTATATACTAACTGTTTTTGCTTACTCTATTTATATAAAACTCAAACTGACTGACTAACATAGTGATCTATCAACGCACAGCCCAAACCGCTGGACGGATCGGGCTGAAATTTGGCATGCGGGTAGATGTTATGACATAGGCATCCGCTAAAAAGGATTTTGATCAAAATTTGAACGGGTAAAACAAATATACAGGCACAGCATGTTTATTAAGTAAACATTTTACAAGTTGTTAATTAACAAAAAACATTATTCAAAATTTTATCAAATAACAGATGATTACTGAGATTTTTATTTTACTAAAAATAAAAATCCGTTATATAAAAACGACACAATAAAAAAACGAAATTTGTCCAGTGGTTTGTACATACAAAACTACGTTGCTTAGTATGAAAATATGTACTCTTTTCAGTTGTCAACTATAACAATGTAATCAAAGTGGCCATTAAAGAGAGTAACTATCGAATTTCTCGCCGGTACATTCTCGATAGAATCGACTTTCCGAAACTATCGAATGGTAAAACCTTTCAAATCGATCCAGGAGTTTCGGAGCAATTCAAACAAACAACCAAAAAATCAAATCTTTCCACTTTATAATTTTGTATATATGATTATAGATATAGCACACATGTATAGTGTGTCTGATATTCGATATATGCGGTTACGTGTACATTTGAAGTAATCAAACCTCTAGTTGAGGATATAGGCATATAGATATGCTTACTATAGGTACGAAGCAAGACTTACGCTATGATGAAACCTATACTAATATTATAAAGCTGAAGAGTTAGTTTGAACGCGCTAATCTCAAGAACTACTGGTCCGATTCGAAAAATAATTTTAGTTAGATAGCCCATTTATCGAGGAAGTCTATATATCATCCTGATATTCCCACGGGAGCGAAGCCCTGGGGCGCATCTAGTAGAAAGGCGTGGAAACAGAAGTTTCAAGAGACTTTGTAGTATATATCTATAGTGTATGTATTTACAAAAAAGTATGTTCAAGTATCCAGTCTATCAGTTATCCAGTTTTCATAGTACAAGCTTTGCTTAGTTTGGGACTAGATGGTGTAGTGTTAAATCCCCTAAATATTTGGGAGATCAGAGAAGGACTAAAGATTTTTCGTGAGATTTACATGGAGAAATTACCCGAGATATGCCTTATTATTATGAAATTTCTGAATTAGAATTGAATAGAAAACATGTCTTCCCAAAAAAGTAATACAATACAGCAGATGGTACAAAATAACAGTTCTTATTATAAAAAAAAATAGTATTTAACACATTTTTTTTCAGTAAAATACTATGAAACAATATTCGTAAAATCTATTTTCTTCTATCGGAAAGAAAGAAAGTTTATCCCATATACAAGCAGGTACATAGAGAGAAATACAGACAATGAAAGTAAAATGAGATGGAAAGAAAATACAATGCATTATAATAATAATAACTAGCTTTCCGCCCGCGGCTTCACTTGCGTGGACCCGGCAATTATTCGAATTTTTCCCACCTTTTAAACCTTCCCTAGACCTCCACGAATAATTCAAGACCAAGATAAGATAAATCCGTTCAGCCGTTCTCGAGTTTTAGCGAGACTAACGAACAGCAATTCATTTTTATATATATATATAACTATTATAGATATAAATAATATCACTACATCTTGCACTTATGTAACGCTACTTGTAAATACATTTCGACCTTTATAATTGACCCTTATTATATTGTGAGCACCGCGTGATAGACATACAGTCCTACAAACCAATCGAAGTGGGAACAATTATAATATTGTTACTAATATAGAAAAAAGTTCTCGTTTCGGAGGCCAAGACCCACTTCGGGGTTTCAGTGCCATGGGAGTAAGTATGTAAAAAAAACTTTTAACAACAAACGTTCATTTAATCCATTTAATTTTAAATAACTTTAAATAAACAAGTTTTTTTAAACCAATTTACACTCTGAAGCTAACAAAATATTATATTTTAAACCAACATCAAAAATAAAGTTCGTATAATTATTTATTTTTATAAAAATAAATGTTTTTGCGTGATAGAGTAACAAACATACATACATACTCTCAAACTTTCGCATTTATATTAATAGGACAATGTGTGCCATTTTTATTTCTATAAAAACACATGATACGCACCGCGTGGGGTATAATTCTTATTAAAGTTATTAATACTATTATTTATATACCTACATTTATCTGTTACTCAAACGTATAAAAACGGCTAAACAGATGAGGATAAGAATTGGCACAATCTATTTCATAACTCGGAGTAATATGTACATTACATACTTCAATTTCATAAGTCCACGTAGACGAAAGATACAAAATAAAATATTTCACTTCTTTAATTAAAATAATTAAAGAAAACCTGTTTTTGATAAAACCACAACTTTTAATAAAGTTGCGTTTTAATAAGTTGTTTATTTTATATTTCAAAATCATAATCATAACTTTTAATGTTATTTTCAAGAACGATAAATACGTTATCAGATGCAGTGTGAAATGACATGTCACGTTGTATAAAATACTAGCTGATCCGCGCGGCTTCGCTCCCATAGCATAATGTTATATGTATATCCTATAAAATATAGCCTATGTTACTCGTAGATAATGTAGCTTTCGAATGGTGAAAGAATTTTTAAAATCGGTCCAGTTGTTTTTGATTAATGAATACATTACAATCAAACAAACAAGGTTTTCCTCTTCATAATATTAGTGTAGAAAAATGCTCAACCAATTTTTCACTTAAATATGCGAATTCATGCAATAAATATTGCTAATTTGTATATTCGTCACCTCCAACACTTTTATAATCGTACATAAAACGTAATATAAAAAGCAATCTGCTATATTAAAAACCATTGTAAACTCAAACCGTGAAAGAACACCATTCCAATTTATTCCACCAGAACAAATCTGACCAATAAAGAACGCATTCACAACGCGATAACACACACAAACACAACACTAGAGAATTCCAAATTTAAAAATTACAAAATGGCAACATTCTATTTTCAAATTATGTATCTGTTACGCAACGTTTGTTTACTTGAAATACTGGCCGCTAAGCACCTCTATGTATTGTACAGTTGAACCGCGTTCAATCGATATAAAAATAAATTAGAGTGCGACACGGCGGAACGCGAGTTTTTCGGCGTATTTACGTGAGTGAAAATAACACGGCGAGAGAACTTTTTAAATTTAAATTCGGAATTCAAATAAAAGTTCTATTCTGATTCGAAATTCGAATAATGCGGGCACGCGACCGGTAGCGGAGCCGCGCGGCGGTGGACTGGCGTCCCCTAGTGATGTCGGTATTTACCGACATCGGCTGAATTCACTTTTACGGCTGCACTAGTTGTGATATTTCGCGATATATTCATATGCAAGGTCAGAAGAAAATTAAATTGTAAACACTACCTCGTTTCATACAAATATGTCGACGTTGATATTTTAATCGATTATTTTACGAGAAGTATGGAAATATCATGTTTAACGCAACTAATGACATTTTATATGTTCGAAGAATTTTAATGCGTTACGAATAGATAGACAAAAGGATGGTTAATGTTGTGTGCATACAAACAATAATTAAAATTCAATTAACCTTTAAACTGATTAAGAGCATAAAACAGTCACAGGAAATACCAATCTCCCGAGAACTTTAACGACATGATTATAAAATTAATTGTGTATAATTTGATAACAAAAATAAAAAACCACTCATCAAAAAGTACAGTTCGGAAAATTGGTTACATTTATCTCATTAGGTATATAATAAGAATAACCAATGTGAAAATTAAAATGAAAAATTGCTTTATTCATAAAGCACTAGCCGCGCCCCGCGGTTTCACCCGCGTAACGTCTGATCCCGTGGCAACTCCGGGATTAAAAGTAGCCTATATGTTATTCTGAACCCTTACCTGTATGTATACCAAGTTTCATCATAATCGGTGCAGTAGTTTTCGCGTGAAAGAGTAACAAACATCCATACATCCATACATCCATACTTACAAACTTTCGCCTTTATAATAGTAGTAGGATTTTACAATGACACAGTTACACTGCTTTCACATTAAGTCTCCCTGTGTTGTGGAAGATGGGCTCTTACTGTAGTTGTTACTTTGACTTTAAAAGAATACCTCCATATTCCAATATCAAATTAGCATAAGATTGACATTAAGCAAAACAATTTTAAAATTTCACATTTTACTTATACACGTGGAAAAAGATCATCACGTTTAAAATCGAAGGTTAAATAAAAAAACCATCGATAGCCGCACATCCCTAGTCCCAACAATGGCTCGCCGAACGAAAACGTGTTTCGCACGACAACAATAATCGACCGACACTGCCGTTTATAAAGTAGGCAAATAATTATTATATTGAGTGTTCACAAAATAGATGGGTGTAAATCTCTATACACAGCGCATCAAGCAACGCACACATACAAACCGTTCACCGACACGAAATCTCGGGTCATGTCGGAACAGTATGAATGTAATTAATTTCTGTTCTCACTACCGTTTACAAAGTAGGCAAATCATTATTATATTGAGCGTTCACAAAATAGATGGGTGTAAATCTCTATACAAATCGCGACAAGCAACGCACACATAGAAACCGTTCACCGACATCAAATCTCCGGTTATTTCGGAACAGAATAAAGGCAACTGTCATTCGTTTCAGACACGTGTCAATAGTTGACCCTCTCTAGTTCTCTACCGCTTATAAAGAGTACAAATTATTATTATTTTTCACACAGCGTTCAATATCACACTAGACTTGCGGTACTAATAGTTCGCACCGAACTAGACCCGTACATACATCTACACTGATATTATTAAGAGGAAACATTATTTTGTATGTATCTTTGTAATGTTTTCACACAAAAACTACTGGACCGATTTCAATTTTTTTTTCACTACATATAAGAAAGCTACATCATATACGAAAGCCAAGACGTACAAATTACAAAACACCTAGTAATATAAAATCGAGACCTTTTATCTAATATTTATCGCAAGCCTACAAAAGATTCCATTCTTATTTATACTTAAAAATATGTATGTGTATACTCGTATATTTCACTTCAATTAACATAAAGGTGAGCTAAGAAATACTCCAATTATCATCGAAAAAACATAGGCTAGCCACACAAACGATAATATATGATAGCCAAACATATTTAAGCTGTCTTTCTCTCCTACCACGGGTTGCCAGGAAGAGATCGCTTCATAGCGATAAGGCCGCCTTTATACGCGTAGTACTGTAAGATTTTATTTTTAATATTTTTGTGTTCTTAAAATAGTTTCATTCATTCATTCGTTCATTCATTCAAACGCAATTATATATATCAATATTACATTAACTACGTATTATCTATGATATTGTGCGTGAGGCGTACATCGCGTGATTGTATTGTGTGTGGCTATCCTTAGTACATACAAACCCACATCGACCCTGCGACCTTGCTCCGCTCGTGAAAAAAGGGAAAGTACCCACTACCTGCATTAGGGACCTTGCTAATTCCTCGAAAATTATCACAGTGAAAGCGTTCAACCCTTGTTTATTTACATACAGGCTTTCACCCACAAAGAGTGGGAGCCGAGCATTGCACGACTGGGCCAAGCTCGCACCGGTGTAAGTACCACCCCCCAAGAAGACCGGCGTGAAGCAGTGTTGCACTGTGTTTCGGTGAACGGGTGCCCAGAGGCCTGTATTCCCATACCATTCCTCTCCCGTCCTTTTCTACTCCTCTCCCAACTTCCTATCATTGATTCTCTCCCAATCCCCTCCCTTTTTGAAGGCGAATAGTTTCGATAAAAGAAAAATTTTAAGTTCAAAGATGGGCGAAATCGATGGCGAGGTTATGAAGATAAGGGAGGGGGACAAGAAGAAACGAGACAAGTTAAATACAAATATACACGAGTGTGGTATCAATTAAAAGTCTTAATTTATAACGCGCGGTCTAGCTCAAAGCGAGCCACTAGTAGTATTTAATATCCTTAATTTTTTTTGTGACAGTTGAAAACACAGTTCTCTTATACCCTCAATAGTTAAACTGTTAAATTAGTTTTCTCTATACTCATATGACTTGTTCATACCCGTGCCTATGGTTCATACCCGTACCTACTCTATATCTATAAGTTCGCAAGTATATACCTGCATTTAAGAGGGTTAGACCACCCTTACAACACTCCAATTGCATTGCTTCTAAGAATTTAACAATTATGCCCGAGGGGTTAAAAATAGAGAATCGATACGACAACCTCTCTTGGTCATAAACAAACATATTTAAATTAATAAATATGCCATTTTCATACATCAAAAATTTCCGAGATTAAAAATATCCTAGGTCATTCTAATGGTCCTACGATTTTCTGCCAAATAGGAATACAAACTAAGAAAATAAAAGGATTCTCTCAAGCATCGTATCAGTTAATAGGTTTGTATTTACAAACATTAGGGTACGACGGAGCTGGCGTAGGCAATGCGTAAGAGCACACAATAAGATAAAGAACAAAAAGTATATATATTTTACTCGGCTACATAAGATATTTTAGGTCAAGAAAAACATCGCCCTCAGCTTCCATCAGTTTTCCTCTAGAGCCTAGAATAGTGAATAAAAATCTTAATATCTATAAATTACATGTCAGTGTTTGTCCGCGATGGACTTCTAAACTACTCAACCGATTTTAACCAAATTGTACACACGGTATACAGGTCGGTCCAACTTGAAAGATAGGATAGTCCACGCGTGCTAAGCCGCAGGTGGAAAGCTAGTCTTATATATAAAAATGAATCGCAAAATGTGTTGGTAAGCGCATAACTCAACAACGACTGGACCAATTTGGACAATTCTTTTTTTTAAATGTTCGTTGAAGTTCAGGCATGGTTTTTACGGCGAGAAAAATTGAATCTCGACTTGCCGGGTCCACGCGAGCGAAGCCGCGGGCGGAAAGCTAGTTTATAGTCATTTATTTTTTTTGTTTTATACTCAGTTATGCACATCTTCTATTATTTTTTATTAATTAACTTTTCCTATATCCAAAGGTTGCCTGGAAGATATCGCTCTTTAGCGATAAGGCCGCCTACTTGCACTTATATTCTGTTCTTTTCATGTATGTATCTTCTGTCTATGGCTGTATGCAATAAAGTGTTTTCTATTGTATTCTATTCTATTCTAGTTTAATATAAAGCTTACCTTCTGGTTGATCTTCACGTTCTTGGTCGCCTTGACGACGGTCGGCTTCGGCGCGGCCACCACCGGCTCCGGGGCTGGAACCGGGGCTGGGGCTGGCGCTGGTGCTGGTGCTGGAGAGGGAATTGAAGGTTTATTATGATAATATTTTATACTAGGTGTGCCCTGCAGCTTTAACCGCGTTTATCTCCCGTTTCCGTAGGATTTCAGGAATAAAATCTATACATGTGCAAAATCAATTCAAAAGTTTCATAATATCACCTGCTGCATTAGGGCCTGCTTATGTTGCAGTATTTCTTACTGTTCCTGTTCTTTAGGCTACCTTATAGTGTAACCTCAATACTGGGGCTGTGTAAGCAGCAGTAGAGGCACGCTGCCTGCAGCCTAAAGGGCCACTTATGTTACAGTTTTTTTTTTTTTGATTGCGGTTCTTGTTCTATCGGCTACCTTATACTGTAACCTCAATAGAAGGGTGTATTTACCTGGTACCACGACTGAGGCTGCTACCACCGGCGGCCTTTTAGGCTGCTGGTTTAGAGACAGCACCGGCTACATCTCATCATCGTGGATCGCTGAGGTTAATCCTACGCTATCAGCTACCTTATATGTCTATCTAACAAGTGCCATCACCTGCAGCCTAAGGGGCTACTTATGTTGAAGCTTTTCTGGATTGTAGTTCATGTTCTATCGGCTGCCTTATAGTGTAACCGCAATAGTCGAGTGTATTTACCTGGTACTACGACTGGGGCTGCTACGACCGATGGCCTTGTAGGCTGCAGTAGAGGTAGCGGCTGCGACATCTAATGATTGTGCTTCGCTGGGGTTATTCCTACGCTCTCAACTACCTATCTTAAGTGGTATCACCTACGGTCTTAGGGGCTACTTACGTTGCAGTTTACTTTGTTACCGGTTCACTGTTCTGACCTGTTCTATCAGCTAACTAAATAGTCGAGTGTATTTACCTTGGCACCACGACTGGGGCTGCTACCACCTTAGGTTCCACGTATGTTGCAGCTTTTCTTGGTAGCGGTTCGCTGTTGTGACCTGTTCTAACAGCGAACTCAATAGTCGAGTGTATTTACCACATTAGGTTCTACTTATGTTGCAGTTTTTCTTGGTAGCGGTTCACTATTGTGACCTGTTCTATTGGCTACCTTACACTTGTATATTTACCTGGCACCACGACTGGGGCTGCTACCACCGGCGGCCTCGTGGGCTGTTGGTGTTGGGGCAGCAGCGGCGACCTCTTCTCGTGATCGTGGACGCTATCAGCTACCTTGCATGTCTATCTATCAGGTTCCTGCGTCATTAGGGCCAGCTTTTCTTGATTGCGGTTCGCTGTTCCTATTCTATCAACTACCTTATAGTGTAACCTCACTGGTCGAGTGTATTTACCTGGTACCAGCTACCTTACATGTCTATTTATCAGGTACTATCACCTACGGCCTTAAGTTGCAGATTTTCTTAGTTGCGGTTCGCTATAGTTACCTGTTCCATCGGCTACCTTATATTGTCACTTCAATAGACTTGTGTATTTACCTGGCACCACGACTGGGGCTGCTACCACCGGCGGCCTCGTGGGCTGCCGGTGTTGAGGCAGCAGCGGCGATCTCTTCTCGTGATAGTGGATAGCTGGGGTTAATCCTACGCTATCAGCTACCTTATATGTCTATCAATCAGCTATCTGTGGCATTAGGGGCCTACTTCTGTTGCAGTTTCTCTTGCTAGCGGTTCGCTGTTGTGACCTGTTCTATATTGGTATATTTACCTGGCACCACGACTGGGGCTGCTACCACCGGCGGCCTTGTAGGCTGTTGGTGTTGGGGCAGCAGCGGCGACCTCTTCTCGTGATCGTGGATCGCCGGCGGCGCGGGCGGCGGCACACCCGTACTGCCTCCTCGGACCTGTAGACAAACAAACATATTTTGTTAATAAAAACAGAGACTATTTTATTAAGGTACCACTTTACCTATATCTAAAAATGTTATTATTATTATTATTCAATATGACGGTCTGGAAGAAATCGCTTAATAGTGGTAAGACCGCCTAATTCTTTTATTTAACTTCTTTTGGTTTCTTTTATTTCAAAACGAATTTATATGAGTTCACTCTAATAACCTATTCCTATTATGATATAGTTTATGTGTCAAGAAATTGTGCTTCTGAAATACACAAAAACCGCTAAACAGATTTCGATGACATTTGACACAGATTATCAACTGGATAAGAATACAGCATCCTTTTGAATATACAAGCGAATTTTCTAACAACAATATTAATATTGAATTATGTTATTATTTCTATTTGACACGCATGAATGTAATTTTATGCACGCATTGCGCATGCCAGTTTGAATCACACAAAATTTATATATTTACGGAAATTTAATGATATTAATTATATTGAAATAATCCGTTTAAAAGTAAACAATGTGCCTTAGCTGTTGTTTCATTCATTCCTTCATTCATACTGCTTTCTGTTGAAAGCGGACGAAAAGATCATAGATATACTACAAACAAAATAAAGATCTAAAATATATAAGACGGTCACTGTACCATGTCATCATATATATGTTTAATGCATTATATTTTAAATATCTATCTGAATGCTTTATTATAGTCACATATAATAGTATAAAGAAGAAAACATTGTTTGTTTGTAATGAACAGGCTCAAAAACTACTGGACCGATTTTAAACATTCTTTGACCACTCAAAGACTACATTATCCACGAGTAACTTAGGCTATATTTTTTAGTCTATATATAACATTATGCTACGGAAGCCACGCGGATCAGCTAGTAGGTCACATTATAAAAAATATAGTCCAGCGTAAGTATAACAAACTAGTTGCGCCCCAGGGCTTCGCTCCCGTGGGCATATCGGAAAGATATATAGCCTAAAGCCTTCCTCGATAAATGGGCTATCTACCACTAAAACAATTTTTCGAATCGGACCAGTTCCTGAGATTAGCGCGTTCAAACAAACAAACTCTTCAGCTATATAATATTAAGTATAGATAACTCAGTCTACTTATTGCACAAAAACACATTATACAGGATAAACACATTATAGAGTATAAGCTGCACACACATACGGGTTTAATGAATTGCAACAGCCTTCCACCATTTTTGAAATCTTGACCGAATCAAGTTTGATATCGGAACCAGTTCAGTCAAAAAACTAGCGTGTCGCAAGACGCGAGTGCAAAGCGAATAACTCTTGGTAATATTATAAATGCGAAAGTTTGTGAGAATGTATTTTATCCATAATGGAGCACGAAAGTTTAATTAACCGACTTTCAAAAAAAAGGAGGAGGTTATCAATTCGACCGTATTTTTTATGTATGTTACCGCATATCTCCGGCGTTTATGGACCGATTTGGAAAATTCTTTGAGTCGAAATTCTAAGAGTTCCAGTGTGGTCCCATAGAAATTTGGTTCAAGTCTGATCATCCAGGGAACGCCTCTAAAATCAACGGAATAAGCTCTGCGGTTAAGGTTTAATGATGTATATATCAACTAGATTGTGACTAGATGATGTGATTACCCTTCACAGGATACTAAAACAAAAATGAAATAAAAATTATTTTCTACTCTTTCGAGCGAGGAAGTCGGTTCTATTTTTTGGCAAAAATTTTTTTTCTAAGTCAAAGTCAAAATGTTTATTTTCCAAATCAAGCCCTTTCAAGGCGCTTTTAGAACGTCATTTACATTTACATATTTTTTTCGAAAAACAAACTTTCCGTCTTTACCGTCACCTAGAAATTATTAACAAACTACCACAACCGTAAATTCTCCTTTATGCAACTATGTATTAAAATTCTATTAACATTTAACCTTTATAGTGTTAAAATCGATTTGTTTCCAATACGTTGCATACCAACCAACCTTACCAATCTAGTGGGTATAAACGACTTTTAAAACTGGTGGTAGAGAAAATATACTATTCAAGTCATTGTAAGACTTCCTTTGGCGCAGTGGATATAGCAATATTCTACGCCGGAGGGTGTAGGTTCATTCCCCGCGGGTAGAAAATAATTATGTAACGAACATTGTAATTTTCTACTGTCTGGGTGTTTATTTATCTATATATATCATAGTATGTATGTAGATACAAAAAAAAGTAAATTAAAGTATGTCTATCAGTTATCTAGTTTCCAAAGTACAAGCTTTGTTTATTTTGGTATTAGATGGCGTAGTGTCAATTTAAAATAATACTTAAATAAATATTAATTAGATTTGATTATGAAAGTTTGATTTGATTTAAAACGCTTCAGCCTGCACCTAAAACCGTAAGCCCCACTCACAAATGTATCAGTTCACTTATACTCATAACACACATTACCAAAATGAATCTTATACAAACGACATAAGGGTTAAATTCGATGAGTTACATCAAAAAATGTCACGCCAGTAGCCGGGTTTAGTAATTATATTATACATTGCTCAAGATGTGGTAACTACAGATCATTATGAGTTGTTTGAGGCTTCGAAAATATTGTTCGCGGTTTTGATCTCTTTTTAAATCTTAAAATATGCTTTTAAACGATTCCGTTACGAAATAAAAAGTGTTGGTATGTGCTATGCAAAGGTGTTAAAATGATTTTTCTATTAAGGCTTCTGATTGTGTCTTAAAATAGTTCTAACCCTACTTAACCCTACTAATATTCTAAATGTGATGTGTGGATGTTTAGATGTTTATGTCAATCACGCTGTAAATACTGAACGGATTTTGAAGAAATTTGGCATACAGATAGATTATTGATTAGATTGAGTTAATGTGATACTTCTTATTGATCTAAAGACCCCAAATTAACATAATAATGACATCACGACTCCCAGATAGAATGTCTCTATTGAAATCGCAAATAATGAGGTAAGGACGTCATGTAAAATTTTAATTAAACTATAACATATTATGCACCGAAAAAAAATATCGAAACTTAAAAAAAACCTTTTTAAGGTGGTAATAAAAATATAACGACGATTATCTGTGGTCTATGTTAGGTTATTAATATCACAATCAACCATACAAAATGGACACTCATTTTAACTCAACAAATATCGGTTTGCACAGTGCAAACACCCCCAAAACATATGACTCAGCAAACATGCATTTGCCAAATTTCATCACCCCCGACCTTGTACGCCCCTACCGCGACCCTCCCCCTGCGCACCCCAGACTCCAGGCCACTCGCAAGCCCTAATTTATTTTATTACGACACATTTCGCAGACCGTTTTAATCTTCGAAAACAGTGGTCTGATCGGATAACAAAGGGATAGATAATTTTCTATACTACTATTGTAAAGAGGAAAGATTGGTTTGTTTGCATTGAATAGGCTTCGAAACTACAGGACCGATTTGGATGGAATTTTGAACGGAGATTCTTTGAAACCCCAAGATTGACATAGCATAGTTATTGTCCAGAAAATCCTACGCGATATATACACGGGTGAAATCATGGAGCTCAGCTAGTATATAATAGATATCCCAGTGAACGACGTGTGGAAGCTTATAAACATGTTTTTGTAACTAAAATATCATAATTTCACTTTTTTGGTTATGACGAAACTGCCTGTTTAAAAATGCAAAGAAAAACTTGTTGCCAAATTTCACCCCCGACCTTGTGAGTCCTACCGCGTCTCTCTCCCTGCTCACCCCAGATTCTAGGATAATGGGAAACCCTAATAAAAATGTAATATTATTAAAAATACTAGTGGTTCGCTCAGAACTGAACCTCACTTTCAACAATTCTGTTTGGTCTCCCAATGCACGAGGAACTTAGAATTTAGGGTAATGGTGTAAATAATTAATTTATGAATTAATTATATAGGAAGTATTATCTGTATGTTTCAGGTAAGTATCCCACACATAACTTACACTTTAAATAATTAATAAATAAATAAATTTCACTACCCTCAACCTTGCGTAGCCCTATAGCGACCCTCGCCGTGATTCTAGGCTATTGAGCCCTATTATGCCTTAATTAATTTTATTATGGGTTATTTCATACTACCCTGCTCCAGCCCCTTCGATTGTGTTTACCGGGATAAAAATAATCCTAAGTAGGTACTAATATATAGCTATCTTCATACCAAATTTTATTCAAATTGTCCCAACAATTTCACAATTAAATATGATATAATTATGATTGTTTATAATAATAACTATGGTTCACTCAGAACTGGGTCATGCTTGACAATCTATACTAATATTATAAAGCTGAAGAGTTTGTTTGAACGCTAATCTCAGGAACTACTGGTCCGATTCGAAAAATTATTCTAGTGTTAGATAGCCCATTTATCGAGGAAGGCTATAGGCTATATATCATCCCGATATTCCCACGGGAGCGAAGTCCTGGGGCTCAGCCTGTCGTTTATAATGGGACTATGCATGTTGAAATAGTTAAAAGATACAATTTTGTATATAATGAGACTGTGCACGTTGAAATAGTTGAAAAAAAAACAATTTTTATCGCAATACAAATAATTTCTCTGTATTTAACACCAAGCAAAACGCACTTCATGCTTGCTAGTGCCAAATTTCACGAACCCTGCGCGCCCTTACCGCGTCCCCCGCCCCCTGCACACCTCAGAGCTAGACTATTGGGAAGCCCTAATGAATTTAATAACGGGATGATTTATATTTTTTCCTCATGGCGTTCAGTAATTGCATCGGCGCCTGGAATAACCACTGGACTATTTTTATTTTATTCTGATGCAAGACTGTATATGTAATTTGTATCACATATTGTTATCTACATCTACTAATATAAATTTTCATTTCATATCATATAATAAAGAGGTAAGATTTGTTTGTTTGGAGGCTCAGAACTACTGCACCGATTTAAATTATGCTACGGGATTGAAGCCGCGCGGAACAGCTAATAATGTTACTCTTTTATGAGGTACATACAAAGTGTAGTATAATATGAAGTATATAGCAAGAAACTGTACAATAATCGTCAATCCCCCAATACTTTCTGGTTATGATAGGTAGGTGGTTCTTAGGCTAGCAGTAATACGCAATAATATTGACAATAATGTTCTGTATTGTATGTTGCGGCGTGCAATACTATTGGCAATCCAAGGATTGACAATAATCATTAGTGCATACAAAAATACCGCAATAAACGTCGCGCACACACTATACTATTGACAATATTGCATATGTGCGTCATAAGGAAGACTGGACAGGTAAAAACACGGGGCAGAACTAGTAAAATAAACTCGCTATTGCCAAATTTCATCAGCCGACCTTGCGCAGTATCGACCCCCTCCCCGCCAACCCCAGGCTAGGCTATCGGGAAGCCCTAATTCATTTAATTATTGGATAATTTATATTGTGTAGGGACACACATAAAAACGCTGAGCAAGCTGTTTGTATATAAGAAAGAAAGAAAGAAAGAAAGCAAGACAGACAGAAAGAAAGAGAGAAAGAATGAAATCGTTTATTCGTCCACAATACACAAAGTATTACAAATAACAATAGACAAAAAAAACATCTAGAACAAAGAATAATATTGTGTGTACTGTGTACCGATAAGGTTCAGGCTCTGCATGTCGTAGGCTGCGACGCTGGTAATTCTACCAGAACCATTCAAGCGTAGTTCTGGCATTTTTTAATAAATAAATAAGGATATGTGTGAATATACAAACAATATATATCACAAAAGTAGGTGTAGCTTAGAGGAATTCCTAGACATAAATATTACCATATACAGTATAACCAAATACATATAACTAGTCTAGCCATAAATTCTGTTACTGGCTGTTTAAGTCATTTTAAAAAGATATGTAATTTGAATTTCGAACATTAGCTTCTACGATAACAAAATATACTTCTTTCCCGAAATTATTGAATGTTTTTTGTTTAGAATTTATTTGTTTTAAAAATGGACTGGGGCACTAAAGAGAATAGGATTGCAGTTATTGCTCTGTACAAAGTAGGTAAGGAGCCAGCCAACATTTTTGATACATTGAAAAAGCTAGGGATTAGCCGAATGTTTGTGTATCGTACCATTCAAAGGTACACTGAAACCATGTCTGTTGATGACCGTGAGAGATCCGGCCGACCGCGGTCTATTCGAACAAACCAGGCTGTTAACGCAGTCAAGGCCAGAATTCGTCGAAATCCCATAAGGAAGCAGAAAATTCTTTCAAGAGAAATGAAAATCCCACCGAGGACACTTTCCCGGATTATCAATCAAGACTTAGGTCTTGGGGCTTACCGGAGATACACAGGGCACACCTTAAATCAGGAATTAAAACAAAAGAGATTCGAAAGATCAAAACATTTGTTACTGCGATACGCGGACGAAAAACACAGAAAAATTCTCTTTACCGATGAAAAAATTTTTACAATCGAGGAGCACTACAATAAACAAAATGATCGAGTGTATGCACACAGCTCTAAAGAAGCTTCTGAGGTAGTGGCCAAAGTTCAGCGAGGCCATCATCCAGCATACATCATGGTTTGGTGGGGTGTGTCCTACCAAGGTGTCACAAAACTCCATTTTTGTGAAAAAGGAGTGAAAACTTCAGCCAAAGTGTATCAAGATACCGTGTTAGAAGCTGTAGTTAAACCCCTCAACAAAACCCTATTCAAAAATGAAGTGTGGACATTCCAACAGGATTCAGCCCCGGGTCATAAGGCGCGTACTACCCAAATTTGGCTTGAGCAAAATGTTCCAGACTTCATAAAGGCTCATGATTGGCCTTCGGCTAGTCCGGACTTAAATCCTTTGGACTATAAATTGTGGTCTGTGCTAGAGGACATGGCCTGCTCTAAGCGTCACCCAAATATTGAGTCGCTCAAAAAATCCTTGGAGGCAGCAGTCACCAAGTTTCCAATGGAAACCGTTCGTAAATCCATCAACGAATGGCCCGACCGTTTAAAAGCGTGCGTTAAAGCTAAGGGTGGACATTTTGAATAATCAATTCAGTACATTAACATATAGTGTTCACTATTAATAATCATATATAAAACTTTCAAATAAAATTATTTTTTTAGAAATAATCGGATATTTTCTTTGTAACAGAACTTATGGCTAGACTAGGTAGTAGGATTATATATGTGTTTCCACAATACACATAATAAGTGAAGATTTAACAGGACTGTTATTAAGCTCTCTAGTCTTTTAACGCTACTCAATAAAATTATAAACTTTCTAATCAAATTGACCGATAATTGGAACAAAATTCTCGACCTATAATTGCGTTTTAATAGTCTCACAATTTTATCAAAAAGGTTCTTCCCCTAATAGCTATGAGTAATATGTTGTTAATAATGTCACATCAAATGTATCACTACAATACTACCACAATGTTAAAATCATACAGTGGTTGCACGACTTTTACGTAAAAACAAATTTCAAATAAAAAAGCTTTTCTAATAAAAACCCTTAGGTGTGTCACAAATTCAGTACACATTAGGAAGTAAAACATGACATTTGAAATAGAGTGTGTGAATTTCGCATTATAAGAAATAACCCTTTTTTCTGACAAACTCCGCCCGAAATTGAGATCGATTTTAACATCCGTAGAAAACCAGAGTTATATACAACTAAAGTGACGTATCAGAATAACTTCATATTAATTTATTCATGTATTGAATAAATGAATAAGAAATTAACTATTTCGTAACAGTGTAAACGTTAAAAAAATTAATAAGCTATCAAACTTTCAAAACCTGAAGTTCATACATGACTACACATTTGCGAAATACGTCAATCGTACAAATTAAAAACTGGCTTGAGACTGCACTTAATCAAAAATTGTAATAACTTAACGGCGAACAAGTTTAAGAGATTAACATGGGACCTAGATAAGTTAAAAACTTATCTACACTGACATTAAGAGGCAGACTAAACCTTTTTATTATACAAAAGGCATAAGATTAAAATACTTTTCATCCCGGTTTGTTAAAAATAGTATCGCTATGTATTTAACAGAGATGGCAATTACACATAAAGGCATAATCAAAGAAAAAAATGACATATAGCGAATTCTTATAATCAAAGAACTTATTTAATAAAAGAAAGAGATTTTCATATTGAATTGAAAATTAATTGTCCAAAACCTTCAAAAACATACCTAACTACCCTCAAAAAGTTACCTCCAGTAAAGTAGGCAGTTTAAACATTCAACTATAAATATAGGCTTAATCACAGAACTAATTTGGTAAAAGACAGGATAGTCATATAGAAATTGAGAGTTGTTTCTCCGAAACTTTCAAAAACATACCTACCCCCTCCAAAAAAGTTACTTCCAGTAAAGTAGGCAGGAGGTTTAAACATTACACTGTAAATAAGACAAGTTGTACGCTCTTTTTTTTGAATCACAGATATTGGACAGATTTTAATTGAGCACAAAAGATAGTTGAAAAACTAAATAAACACAATAAATATTTATTACTCCAATCTACAATGACGCAAGCTGGAACAAGTATCCAAAAATGTTTAAATTTCGTAAGGGTTACCGAATGGTCGAAAACTTTTGTTTCGCATTTTGGGACTAATTGAATCCACCTTCCGATTTTATTATCTTCATGTACTTACAAATAAATAATCATATTTTTTTTAAATTAAATTATAATGATGATATTATAATTTTAAAAATACTCATTTATTAATTTATTTATTCACAGAAAACTATTATCTAACATTACAGTCATGACTCAGGACCAGTTCGTTAGACAGTTTACATACTATATAATAGATTACAGTGTCATATGTTTAAGAACAAAGTGTCAAAAATAATTAATATAATATTATGTCATTCTCATCAAAAGGTTTATAAAAGTTTTGAAACCTAAAAATGAACTGTATTACTTTTTTTCTGTATGGATGAAACCAGGATACGCAACTTGTTGTCTATTATATCACTAGAGTATAATCGATCTCGCTTTTTGCGGTGTAGGGTCATGAAAAACCTCTACGTACCTCTGTTTTTATCAGAGTTTTAGAGGCCACTAAATACGCGAATGTATAAAATAATACTATCTTTAGCTCCGAAATATTTTGGATTTTATCTGTAATGATAGATGTAATGTGTGAAATAAATAAATAAATAAATTTTGTTTTATTACAGTTCCAGCATGAATATTTTTATACTAAGCAAAATAACTAAATTTCGATTTGGTGAAGCAAGTTCGTAAACCCAAAAAATTGTGTGAAATAATAGTAGCAAGTAATACAACAATAATTATAATTCGTTTCCTTCGATGGGTTCATTTTTTTATTTTATTTATTGAGGTTCACCAAACAGATATTACATTAGTTCTTACACTATTTATACTTAACTATGAAATTTATAAAAGCTATAATGCACACCTTTAATAGGTAAACACAGCATGCTTATAGGCAAATAAAAACATATCATTGTATCTAACGAAAAACTAATACAAAAGGAAATTTTAATTCTAATCCATAAATTACATAAAAATTGGAGTTACTTTGACAATATTTTATATAAGGTTCTACGTAGTTGGGGTAATGTCAAGTGGAAAATATCGAACTCTGATCCGAGCTGATTAATAAACTTACACATTCTTAATGTAGGCGAATTTGCACCAAGGACTGTTCTTCGGAAGGGGAGCGTGAATGGTTTAATAGGAAAACGAGGATATTTACGCGGAACATAAAATTTTATATTTTTTAGCAACTGTGGACTATCAATCTTATTATGTAAGATTTTGTAGAGGAATAGTGTGTCAAGAAGATCAAATCTTTTATTCAACGACAAAATCCTAATCATCATCGTCATCATCCTGCCCTTATCCTATTATTTGGGATCGGCGCGATGGATCTTTTCCTTTCACTCGTCTCTCTTCTTAGTCATTTCCGCATTCACACCTCTTTCGTTCAAATCTTCTTTTATACAGTCCATTTATCGTTTCATTGGCCCAGCTCTTTCTGTCCAACCATCAACCTTCATATTTAGCACCCTTTTATGTATTAAATATAAATAATAAATATTACAATTAAACATTGCCAAAACGAATAATATCAAATTTGGGTATCGGGGTGGTTTCTAACGGCCGTTTTCAATATTCTATCTATCCCTTGTTTTGCTCACTTAAGTCAGACAAATCTATCTATTTGCACTTACTTTGATTTCAATATCCTAATGACGGATACATTTGCTATGACTTTTGTCTATCTATTGTCATATAAATTGACATAACAATCTATCCATAATCATTGATACATTATTGAAAATGGCCGTAAGTCAGCTTCAACAATAAAACAAAACCGTAACAATCCTAATCCTCTTTTGTTTACGTACAAAAGCTAACTTTCAAGGGTAAAACGAAACAATACTCAACACTGTGTACCATTATAGTACACTACGTGGAAGACGGATATGGCCTTTCTTAAATGTTTTAAATCCGTCTTAAGTAATTTTGGTCAGTGTATTATTCAGTAATAATAATGTATATGAATATTATAATGGGAATAAGTTATGGGAAGAATATTCCTAAAGGAGCAGGAAGTTTGAAATGTAATAAATAAATAACCAGTATTTTCTTATGGTTATTTTAACGCGAGTAGTTTCTATATTAAATAAAATATTTGTTAAAGGATTATAAATGGTTTATTATACATCATTATTAACCTGACGTTTCGAGCACTTTACAGCTACAAAAATTAGTAATAATTCTAGAAATCTATCTATAATATTTTCAATTCCAACCAAACTGCTATTATAAGTTATTCGTAGTCACGAATGTGAACGCTATCCAGCTTTAACGTAAAATCAATCCAAGCGATTAATATTAACAAAATCTATAAAAAAGAAATTTGGAAAGTATAGGGCATACTTTTCAAACGTAAGTAACGATACACATATTTCACCACACACCACTACCGAGTGATATTAACATCACACACACACACACACACACACATAAATTAAGATGATTGACAGTTACTTCCCGAAGTAACGCGACCCGCGTGACATAAGAGATTCGCAATCAATCTTGTTGCAGTTTCGGATTTAGGAAACCGTGGTTACGGTCTGGAGGCGCATGTCAAATAAAGATTATCTACGCCTATGGGGACATTATACAAGTATAATTAATAAGTATCTATGAAAAAGCTTAACTTTTTTCCCTTCCTACCCTTCTTTTTTATTTGCAAGCGCCATTTTGAAAATTTATACAGCCTATGTCACTACCAGAATACTAACAAACCCAACACCACCTCACAGGTCAAAATCCGTCCAACTGTTAGGGCTGTAGAACGTGCCAGAAAATGGACATACAAACATGCGTTCCAAACACATTACCTTCCTGTCGTAGTCGGGTAAAAAGTTTAAATGATGCGAATAATTGTATTGTGCAAAAATGTTCACATACGGTAGACGGTGCGAAAAATGTAGCAACTTTAAAAAAAAATTATCGGTTAAAAATAATGTTATGCTTCTTCAACAAAGTTAGGTGTCGAAAGCTCTATTTCTTACCCATCGTATATTATTTCTATTGTACAGTTAGCAATTTTCTATTGACATACATTGCCGTGATCAAAAACTTGAAACGTATCACTTAAATCGATCAAACACTGCAAGAGGCCATTAAATTATTATTTATAATTTCCAATTTAAACGCTCATTTCTTGGCCCGACACAAACGCCTCTAGACACCCACTAAGAGAACAGACTAACACTTTTTATAGCTAGCTTTGGGACGTTGACTCTGAATATGTTTGTGACGACAGATCTATTTATACAAACATCTAAACTTAAAATTTCATATGAATGGGGTGAAGCGTAATGTATAGTAGGTATCATGTTCCCTTTCAATGCATTTTTATTGGGAGACAGCTGATGGCTTTAGTGTCAAATACCGATAGGACTTTAACATCTCTACCGGGGATTGAATCCAGAACCTCTGGGTTATAACAGTGAACCGAGTCGACCTGCCCAATTTCTATAATAATAAAACGAGTCGTTTTACTTACGGACAGTACAATATCCTACTAGGTTTATGTCTAAAGCGTATCTATAATACACGTGGTGTTAACCAAAATTTGGTTCCAATTGGTTGATTATAACCGCTCGTTAGTGAAAACCATTCGTATCTGTTATACTATGGCGTTCCATCGTTTTTAGGAACCAGGCCTATATCGACTATTAGAAATCTAGAAAATAGACAGACGACAGAGCACCTAAGTTTGCACTCACACTTATGCACTCCTGCGCAATTAGCTTCTCTGTTTTCTATCGAATTTATGTTAGTAGAAATACATAACAAGACAAATATAAATTAAATCAAATGAATTCATGCATTAAATACCATCGACAATAAATCAACTAGCAACCGAATTAAAAATAAAATAAAATACAATAAAAGTGTACACGTAGCGAACTGATTAGCCTGGCCTTGGACGATAACTGATAACGGGCCATCGATCACTCGCTCGAGTTTCCAACGTCTTGTGAGTTGGTAATGTATAATCGAGTCACAAAAGAGATGGGTACGGAATTCAAACTCCGCGAGCTTCGCACACATTGATACCGTTGACCGATACGACATCTGGGGTCATGCTGGAACAGTCGTTTTAGACAGGCATCTCTATGCGCACAGTGGAAGAGTTAGAAATATACAGGATGTGCCGTAAACATTGAATAATATGATACCTGCATATAGAGGTTCAGAAAAATATAAAAAAATATTCCCTTCGGAAGTCCAATAATACAGGAAAGTTTTCCAAATCGAGTGAGTAGTGTCTGTGTGGTCCCATAGAAATTTGGTTAGTCATCCATGTGGAAGATGTCAAGGGAAATCCTCGAAAATCGACAAAATAAGCTCTGCGGTTAAGTTTTAATGATGGATATAGCAATTAAACTCTAACTCTGCAAATGAACACTAAAAAGTAGAAAATAACTATTATTTGCCAGTCACAACATCAATCTTTACCTAAATTGATTACTAGTTATTAACGTGAGAAGGGCAAAGCCACAGTATATAGCTAGTATGTAATACATAAATGCGAACGTCCCTTTACAAATCAATATTTCTCATAAACATAATATACCACTATATTGCATTTATGGAATGTGCTAACGAGACATTAAATATGAATAAACCGTGTAAAAAAACTATAAAAATAAATTGCGTTAGGGAAATAATGTAAGAAAATAAATTTATCCGGTTATCAATAAAGGAAAAATATCAATACCTATCTATGGAATTAAAATAGACACATTGTGTAAAAGTGTGTGAACATTTTTTTTATGCTATAGCAGGCAAGCGGAGCATGCGATGTACCTGAAGTTAAGTTACTGACCTCAGCCTTGCCATGAACATCTACAACATCAAAGTATCGGATGGGATGAGGAGAGGATTAATGATGGAAAATTGCGAGTGGAATACACGCCTCCGGGCTCCTTCCTGCTCACCGTACGAAACACAGTACAATATTGCTTCACGCCAATCTTCTCCTGTGAGGGTGGTCATTATACCAATGCGAGCACCAATCGTGCAAATCTCTGCTCCCACTCTTTTATTGCTGAAAATGTCATGGAGCAGAATTACACTCTATCGCCTCTTACGATACCCACTGTCAACACAATGGGATGGCGACTCATGCATTCTAACCCGTCGCCAGACGGTTGTCTATAAGATTGTGATATCCGAAGTTATATTCGACTTAATTCATAATACACCGGGAAATAATCCTAATCATTCTAACGAAAAATTATCAGTTCTAAAACTTTTCACCCACCTTCTGATCTCGTGCAATAAAAGTAGACCATGTTTTACTAGAGTAAGGCATGGGCCGGATTCAAACTGTGCAATCGATAAACCTCGAGAGCAAAGTCTCGTCTAGGATAACTCTTATAGAGTTATCCTAGACGAGACTTTAGTTCTAAAACACCAAAGTTGGCAATCTCCTAGATATCCATGGAAAGTATGGAACTAGAGTTCCATACCTATATGTATACCAAGTTCGTCTAGAGCAGACTGCCTGTCCCACCACTTCCTTGGCCGAGCTACCTTCCCTATCACCCTGTCTGATAATAACTCACGCCGGGAATGTACCTGGCAACATCGCCTCGTCAATTGTCTGTGAACCGTTTGGCCGCTGGCCAGACATTTCGTCCGTCACTCGTGATCAACATTTACTTCTTTTTATGGACCACTTATTTCTGAGTCTGGACGTATCCTGTTTTGTGACATTTGTTCGCTTGGATTTAGATATAATATGGAAAGTTTTGATAGCTATTATCCCGTTGTTCACTGGGTCTACGGGGGTACAATAGGTTTTAGATATAGAGAGATTCCATATTAATTAAGATACAGACTGCAGTTTCCCTAATATACAAAACAGAGCACGTCACTCAAGTTTTCTACAAATTGTGCCATTGATACACCTCAAGAGCGAAGCATAAGAGTTATCCTAGACGAGACTTTAGTTCTAAAACACCAATGCAACCTCGGAAAGTATATATATTTTAAGTCTTGCTTTCTATCTACGGTGGAGACGTGAAAGAAATGTCTTGGTCTGGTAGAGTACAAAAGGTTGATAATTGAATAATATATAATATAGAGACGAATAATAGACGAGGACGTGGGTCTCTTGATAAAAAATTGATCACTTAAACGAATTTTAACATCAACCTCATGTCATAGGGGACGCGGGACTTCACACATAAACGTTGGTAAACCAAATAAATAAACTAGCTGCTCAGTATGAAAGTTATCTACAGCAAAATATCACTACATAAAAACGTCCTAGCAGGATATGAATTCATCACGTGCAGAGCACTACACAATATGGATACACGTTGCTACAAAGTGCTAATTTGCAGTACGAGACATTACATAATTTTTTGATATTATTATTAAACATGAAAACAAAATCCCAAAACATTAACAGATTGCGTATAGTGCGTATAAATAGCGATTGGCCGCCGTCCAATGTTAACGCATTCAGCTGATCGGGTTGGTGGATATGATGAAATAAACAATAATGTTGATTAGACGAGCTTGTCACACACAGAATCATCTTTTGTATAGTTACTACTTACATGCTATAAGGAACAACGGACTGTGACATGTAATTAAGATGATGATGGCGTAAAAGATATTAAATTTTATTTAAAACTATTGCTAAGCGAGTGAAATTACGCGGTATCACCCGTTCTCATGGGATTTCCGAAATAAAAACTATCCTATGTTCTCTCACGGGTTTCAAACGAACGTCTATCTGTACAGAATTTCATTCAAATTTGTTCAGTGGTTTAGGCGTTAAGAAGAGACAGACACAGGCAGAGTTACTTTCATTTATAATATTAGTGCAACTCAGATTTGTGCTAAAGTACTCTCAAATAAGTCTCACTACCGACCTAAGAACTGTCCAAATTTAAAGTATCGTGTATGCCATGCTTATCGATTAATATCCATGTTTATATGCGTCACGTAGCCTGTTAGATCCTAGATTCCGAGTTCCCTTACTATTGCACTACCCACTAAACTAGACAGTCTATGACGACACTGGACCTTGATTTCTCTACTACGTTTAAATAAAACGAAGTGTTTATGGAAAATGTTACATACCTACAACTGATATCGTTTACATATCGGATGTTTCATCCGTGAAATCAAGGCTAATAAAAAGAAATACCATATCTTAAATGCGTGTAAAACAGTTGGCAAGAATTGCATACCTCTTTTAATGCAAACACATTGCAATCTTATGTTTTCCTTCCACAAAAAGTGAAGTCCCCATCCTATTGGGGTATGGGGGCAGATGTTCAATCTACTGATCAATATTTATTTAGGTGCAAGTAGGTAAGTTTGTTAATAGGTTTTTAAATCTCCACTGGTAACCGAACCCAGGACCTCTCGGTTGTAACGCCTATCGCGCTAACCACTGAACCAACTAGGCAGTAGTTTTCTTCCACAACATAAAATAAAAACAGTAAGTATGATTATAATATTGTTTTTCTGTATATTAAAGCAATTTTTTTATTTATAGTGCAGCTGTACAGTTTTACTCGTGTATATTTCCCGTTCCCCTGGAATTTTTGGGATAAAAAGTATCTCATTTACTCGAGTTACCAAAATTTTATCCAAATCGGTTCTGTCGTTTAGCCGTGAAGAAGAGACAGATAGAGTTACTTTCGCTTTCATAACATTGGTAAGAATTTGTTCCCAACCACGTGGAGGGAAGCCATATTCGATAGCTGATGATATCAGTTCCATACTGTCGCCTAAGCAGTTCCACAAAATTTCATTAACTCCGAAGCCAATGACCCGGTGACCTCTACGCGGCTCAATATCAAATCCAATAGCGAGTGCGTATGACAGCTGACAAATGCATCCTGGCAGTGGTCCAGGGCGTTAGACATGACCTACACCCTTGGGGGAGGGTGGAAATTATAAAAATCAAACGTTGCACAATACTAACTCAAGTGACTCAAACTGTTTGGATGGTTTTTATAACTACATAGTATAAAAAGTCGCTTTCTCTGTCCTTATGTCCTTTTGTATAATCTTTAAAACTACGCGACGGATTTTGATGCAACGAGGCAGTCCTTAGAATAATCATCAGGGCAATCTATAAATCCCTGAAGCTAGAAATATCAAATTCAGACAATGGGTTTCCTTTTATGACAGACATCTGCTAACCAAGCATTGTTTAACTAAGTTTCTGGTGGAATACCTCCAATTACCTAGTACGCATTATTCAATATTTAATATTTTGTTATCTCGTATTGGTCAGTGTAAAAGAATGCAAGGAGAAATCGATCTGCGACGCAAGTAAAAATGGCTGATTTAGTCTACAAATAAAGTTGTTAAAAATGAGCAGGTAAACCCCATTTGAGAGGGATTGTAAAATATGCTCGTTAAGTAGCTTAAGGTTGCACTGAACTTTATAATTATTCATTTTAATTTAATATGCTGAGCAACTAGCTTTTATATTAACCACATAAAAGGCACACAAGCATTGTTATTAATAGTAAGAATAAGAATTGAATATCTGAGATCTTTGACAAACTGTAATATAGACTAGGAAGACGGCATGTGGACCCCAGGCCACTTAAATGAGACTAAGCAATAGAAACCTAAGTAAGATCTAATAACCTTTGTTTCAATATTGCCACAGATTGATAGGGCAAATTTTTCAACCGAATTAACCATTATCCATCTACAAAATCTCTAACCCTCCAGACAATTTTAGAAGTTGCCACAGATTAAGAAACGTTCTAAGCGAGACATTGTTTTATAATTGGTAATGCCGCAAAACTTTTTACTCGTGATTGCCATACCTTACCGTAAAGGTTAGCGATATATTGATTCAACGATAAGTGAGACATTGTTTTATCAATGTAACCATCACACTCGCCCTGAAGAAGGACCTCTGAAACGGTCCGAAACTGCCTTAATCCGATGTTTATAATATAAGAAAGTGAGTAAAACCGTGAACAATATAATTAATGAATGTTCTAAGCGTTTAGAACCAATTTCCTTCAAAATCCCCTAGCCTGGATAGACAGAGCAAACCACCACCAAGCAGTCATAATAGCTATTTACGACCGTGTATCATGCAAGGTCGCGGACATTTGACGTCACGTAAAAAATACTGTTTAATATCGTTTTTAACTTTACTCGTGTCATTGTGTGACTAAACATCTACTAAACATCGTCCAGAATATAGGGCTTTTGTGAGGTCTAACTAAATATAAAAATAAATAAATATTCCTGGACATTTAACACAACGCCATCTAGTCCCAAACTAAGCAAAGCTTGTACTATGGAAACTAGATAACTGAAAGACATACTTAAACATACTTTTTGTACTATAGATAAATTAATACCCAGACAGTAGAAAATAACAATGTTCATCACATCATAATTTTCTGCTCGTGGGGATCGAACCCACAGTCTCCGGCGCAATAGCCCAATGCCGAATCACTGCGTCTATCGGGTCGTCAAACTATTATGATATCCCTTGTTTTTGATATGAATTATACTTTGTATTGTAACCTCTTGAATCCCCTTCATTTTTTCCCCTCAATAGCCCTATTAAGTTCTTATTATTTTACTTACGATTTTCTCGAAATACTGCGGTTTCGAAAATCTTTTGTTTTCCAGAGACGTTCCTACGACACCACTAGTAGTACGGATCTTCAAGCAGTAGTGACTTATCATGAGGTGACCTGCATACATCTATAGTTACCTGTATCATATGAGAATTCATTTGTCCCGTAAAAAATATTTAAGCAGGTTAGAGATGAGTTCATTTCCTGGTTATCATCATCATTATTTCACATTTAACGACTTAATAGCGTTTTATGGTGTTTTAAAACATTTTTAGCCTTGCAGAACAATATTACAGACGGCAATATCATTTTGAATAGACAAAATTTTTCAAATTCAAATTCAAATTCCAAGACATGGTTACAATAACGATGTTATACAAAATATATGGGAATCTCATGTCCTACTGCTACCAAAACAGCATACAAACATACAATTTTATTTTAATATTAAACAACTCAATTATTTATATATCTAATTAAGTAATTCTATAGACATTATTTTTAAAATTATGTCTATTCAAAAAGTTAATTTAATTAAAATTTTAACCAAAAAATCTTTGTAATATCAATTCAGAAATTGTAAAACGTACATAACAGTAGGTCGGAACCATAGTCAAAATATAAATCTCTCACAAAACATTCAAAAAATCAACTTGTGGCTTCATATCTTGAAACAATACCTTTACTTTTTCGTCAATAACTCTTTAACCAACAAATGAAACTTACAACGGTGACGTATCAAGGTCCTCTGACGTCACCGGCCTGCTCTGTGACGTGTGTTGGAATTTGGACGCGCGCCAAGGTGATATATCGAAAACAATTAGATAATTCCTTTTGACAACGCAAATGTGTATTAAAAAAAATCGACAATTTTACCCCGAAATAATACAAATTGTGAATTACAACATATTTTTCAACGTTACGCTAGACTTCGATTTCGATCTTTACGTCTAGTAAATTAATGATTTTCTAGTGTCTTGGTGTTACTTAAATATAAGTTATTTCGCACTCAAAATAACTCAGTGTCTATTGAGCGTAGGGGTATGGGTTCAATCCCCATGAATCACATTGTGATTAGTGGTTTATTTACAACGCGCGGTTTCGCTCCCGTAGCATACTGTTTTATATAAAGCATATAAAGTACAGCCTATGTTACGTGGATAATGTAGCTTTTGAATGGTGAAAGGATTTTTAAAATCGGTCCAGTAGTATTATTTATTACAATCGAACAAACAAATAAACAGTTTTCCCCTTTTTCTCTAGTTTCACCACACAAGCTGTGCTCATTTTGCGCCGCCTTTGTGTAAAATATCCGGATATACATATTAATAAATTATATCTATTGATCGCGATGAGAGATCGCTTATAAGTTTGATCTTTTCAGGTCCTTAAGAGACCATACATTAAAGCATGTGTTTTTAATTTCAACTTGATACCCTAACCCATTCCAGAGAAAAAAGGTCTTGATAGACAGACAGACAGACGGACGACGAAGTGAAATAAGGGTTCCAATTTTATCCTTAGGAGGTTCGGAAACCTAAAAAGTAAAGTAACGATTGATTTCAAGTTATTATTACCTAAAGCTGAAGATTTCAAAGTGTATCTTCATTGGAATATCTAATAATTATAAAATAAAACAAAATACATTTTTTTCGTTACGCGATTATGAACCGATGCCGCGCCGTAATTGGCGTTCAATTCGAATTTCGCGTGACAAGGACGCTGTGCATCGCTGCATCTCTTTCTTGCAGTTAGGGTTGTGATTTTTTAAATATTGTAATATTATCTACATGGTGTTTCTTTATTATTTTTAGTTTTAAAAACAGTATTTATGTATTTATTTCAGTTCGTAATTTTTACATGGTGATTCTTTATCATTTTCAGTTTTAAAAAGTATTTATTTAGCTACCGTACTAAAATATTTTAACAAAAGAAAATTTCATGTTTCAAATTCTACTATTGTGTGAATAAATCTATGAATTTGGCAAATTGCCACGAAGCCGTCCTGTCCAGATGAAATCAATCATTTGAAATACCTAAGCGACGCGCCTACGTCCTACAGTCATACTGTTTTTAGGGTAGGTAGGGTATCTGAAAGTTAAAAACGGGACCCTTTTACTTAACCTGTCTATCTGTCTTATCTCGTGATATCTGGAAAGCTGAAATATTAAAAAATTATGTATTTTCGTCGCCACTACAATAAAAAATATAAAAGATAAGCAGGGGTCTAGTACCTTTGGGCGTTCTTTTTAACTTCAGAACGAAACTTGCAGCGGCTGTATCTACTCTGTTATCCTTCGAATAGCGGTTTCAACGAGTAACCGATTACTATTCGGTTTAAACTTTACCGAACCTGATATTGCGCCAAAAAAATTGGTTTGCCATATTTTCATTGTTTGTCGCGTATGCAAATTGTAACATGAACGCTGGGAAATTTTATTAATAATTAAAGAAAATTTAAATACTCGAACCGAATACAAATAGTGAAAAAGATGCCGAATACACCGAATACGAAATAAATATTCGGCGATCCTTACTACCTACTTTCTTTTGTCCTGAGCTGTTTTATACTACATATTTATTTAAAAAGTTGACAACCTTATCCACATCGTTAAAGTATCACCAATAGAATCACAATAAGACGTCACCGTATGAATCCTGTCATTTATTGTATTTGCACGTGTTTAATAGAAGAACTATACAACTTCTATAACAAAGAATTAATGAATGAATGAACAACATCAATTTTCAGGGCGCAAAACTATTCAATAATCTACCTCAGTCAATAAGAGAGTTAAAAACAATTAATAATTTTAAAAGACAGTTAAAAAAATATATGTATTCGCAAACAGAAATTATTTAACGTACCTAAAAATATACCATAATATAGAAAATAATGCATGCTATTTTATTCTATTTTTAAGGAAAAAACGTGGTTGCGTTGTCATTAAAATTAGGACCTAAGCATAAGTTTTTACTTTTTTTGTTAAAATGTTTCTCATTAAGTGAACTATTTTGTACACATATTTGTATAATGTTCTTTGAGAAATAAAGTTCTTTAAACCTAACAAACAATATAAACAAAGAAACTAAATTAATGAACTTCAATTTACGGCGCTTTCATATATCGTCATAAATTCTTTGATCCTTCAGCTATCCAGCGGTGTAATTTAATTTTGGATGAAGCTATATTGCCAAACTGTTTCGCCCGATTTAGTAATCTGCAATTTTGAAGACGTATTCACGATAAAAGTCAGTGGATACAGCAATGGTGTATTGCGCAGGAGGGTGTGGGTTCGATCCCCACGAGTAGAAAATTATGATGTGACATAGTAATTTTCTACTGATTGGGTGTTAATTTATCAAAAGTGTGTATGTATTTACAAAAAAATATATATCAAAGTATGTCTATCAGTTGTCTAGTTTCCATAGTACAAGCTTTGCTTAGTTTGGGACTAGATAGCGTTGGCGTTGTAAAACGTCCAGGAATATTTATACTTATTCCGTATCTAGTATACAACTTTGGTAAAGCGAATATTAAAAATAAAAAATTGAAGCAAATCTTAAAACCATTTTAATGTTACTTTTTATAACTCGCGTTTGAACACAAAATGCATCGCATATCGATCGAAATCTCATTAAAAACGTACCACACATGACTAATACGTGAATCGGAACGATTTTCTGTCCGGCACGATAACCCTGTCACGGATTGTGACGTGCCGTGACGTCAGGGGACCTTGAACGTGCCACGATGGAATACGTTGCTGAAAACAATACCAATTCGAATGTGTTAACTTCCAATTTGGACAAATTGAGAGGACGTCACGGAATTATAATTAGGCAAAAATAATTTTAAAAAAATTGCCAAAAAATATCTCGCTTTAAAAAGTAGAAAATAAATTTTATTTCATTTTACTTGAAATGTATACAAAGTCGGTGCAAAATCTTGCAAATTTTTATGGGACCACACTGGAACTCTACTCTTTCGAATGCAAAAAGAATTTTCCAAATCGGTCTATAAACGCCGGAGATATGCGGTAACATATTTAAAAAAAATACGGTCGAATTGATAACCTCCTCCTTTTTTTGAAAGTCGGTTAAAAAACCTAACTTTCAATACGCTCGTTACTAATTATTTCCTTAATAGTCTCTAATCCTCATCCTAATCCTCTCTTCTTTTCTCTTGTCGTACCTTATCCTTTCACCTTCACTGTACTCTTCCTTTATTCTTTTTATTATTTATGTATTTTTTATCATCTGATCTCATTTTATTCAATTTTCCTACATCCTAATGTTGCCTGGAAGATATCTGTAATATACGTATATCTCTACTAATATTATAAATATAAAAGATTTTTTTGTTTGTTTTTAATGAACAGACTCAAAAACTACTGGACCGATTTCTACGAGTAACATAGGCTATATTTTATGTGCATTAAAACGATAAGCCGACAGTTACATGACAAGGACAGAACTACCTCCTTTACGATATTTTAGATATCGAATATCCTATCACGTATTTCCTTATAACCTGGTGAATTTGCCGATACGTAGAAATTCGTAAGACAGTAGAATCTTATCTATTGATAGTGTAACTGCTCAATAAGTATGAATAGCTTGCCCTCGCCTTGTGTAGGTTTCAAAAATAATATACCATCAATTTTTAACCGTTCTGGTGTGACAACCGAAGCAAAAACCTCCTGAACTGATTTGGATGAAATTTTGTGCAGAGATTGTTTGACGTTCGAGACAGGAGATAGAATAGTTCTTATCCAGGATATCCTAGGTAAGCGGAAGATAAGTGCGGGCGAAATCACAAGGCACATCGAGTATCGAGTATAAACTACAATTTTTTCGTAATAAGGAAGACTATCTAATTCAACCTACACGTAAAAAATACGGTCGAATTGATAACCTCCTCCTTTTTTTGAAGTCGGTTAAAATTACGTTACAATTGCAAATCGAGCAGCCATTTATCAGGGCCACTATCATATCATATATTTTCGGGCATTACATATATTTATCATGTATAATCCGTTGATAAAAGCAAGTAGTAGATATAACAGATTACCTAATAGTTTTTTGACATGGCGCCAATGTGGCCTGCAATTGGTAATATTGTAAAATATCTACGCTAATATTATATAGATTTGAAAGAAAGAAAAAAGTTTGTTTGTCCCATAAACACACCGTAACTATAGGATAGGTGCTATATGTGTAGTGATGTAGAATATACTAACATTCATACGCAATCCATTTCAAATTAAAAAACCCAAAGAAAGCATCAAATTTACAGGTCAATCATTCACATAAATTAAACAATTGCAAATTACAATTACTTCATATGTGACATATATACCACCGGTTTTTACCTATACTCGTAATCATCACAAAACCTCACATCAAATCAATGGCTTATAAAAGCTTAAAAACACATACGATTCAACGTACAAATTCTCCCATACATATTAAAACAAAATAACAATTGTATCATAATTGCTCCATTACGACCCAGATTGGGGCACCACGTGGTCACTTTGAGGTTAGGTCTTGGCTAACCGCGATACGATAAGATACGCAACGATAGCATTCGAAATGTATCCTTAATTCCTTCGTTGTAGAATTCATTGTTCATTAACGCCAGTGGCGACACGTTTTCTTTTCGCAAATTTAAAATTGGAATGTCACGAGGTTTTTTTTTAAAGTAGGCAAAGGATGATATGTCATAGAATATTAAGTTATAAACGGTCGTTACGCAGAAGTGTCACAGATGTTTTAATATCTGGTGCCTACAAAGAAAGGAAGAATTGATAGCTATTATATTATATATTTTATACAAATATAATATATTATTATCATATTAGGCAGTAATGTAGCAGCTACGTGATTATTTTGTTATTTTTTTTTTAAATATTACTATTTGTTTAAACGGTGTTATATTAACATATATCTAGATATATAATAAATATCATTTCACAAGTTTCATTAATTGTACTAAAATATTAGCAGTTTCAAAGTACCAATATTAAAAGAACGTGTCAGTACGTAAAACATACTGCGACGAAATAATCCTCTACCATTAGATACAATTCTTATCCATAAGCTTAAATGATAATCGTAATATTATATGCGATTATAACACGCTCGAGTGTAATAAACTCCACAAAGAGTAAATATTCTATGCAATAGAGACAGATAAGGAAGGTTCCCTATTTGTCGTAACATTACATTTTGAACTACAAACCTAATAACGTAATTTTAACTAGTTAGAAAATAAATAATGCTCAAATCGCATGTTTCAAAGTGGTATTCATTAATTGTAATTAACACATCAGAATATTTATGTGCATAAATATTCTACATTCGTATTCACAAAACCTTGAAAACCCTCGACTTATACTAAAATCAAAAGAGATTAAAGATAATCTTTAACATCGCTTTTTTCTTTTTTTTATATATTTACGTGGATGTCACTCTTAACCTAAGATGTGGTTTTACAATATTTACGAAATATAGTTTTATTCTTACTATTGCACTATACCAGGTCTACAGTTCAATGTCGGGGCAGGAGAGGCATCATATAAGTTTTCGGCTTGCCTCAAACGCCTCCCCAAAAAATGATCCTAGCTCTCATAGATTATAGATGATCTTTTCCGTGGTTACAAACTGAGACTTTCTAAACTGAGGATTTTTCTGGTGCGTTTGCGTCATGGTAGGTATGGATACATATTTGTATATTACTAGTTGTGCCCCGCTGTTTTACCCTCGTAAATCTGTTTTCCCCGCTCCCGTGGGATTTGATCAAAATCCTTTCTTAGCGGATGCCTACGTCATAACATCTACCTGCATGCTAAATTTCAGCCCGATTCGTCCAACGGTTTGGGTTGTGCGCTGATAGATCACTATGTCAGTCAGGCAGTCACCTTTTTGTGTGAGTTTATATACATAGATATTTATGCTATACCGACAAATGAACAAACAAGTTTACACACATTTCCACACAAATACATTTACTAGCACTTTAATCAACATTTTAATTAATCAATATTTATCAAGTACTTTCTAACGTCTGATAATTGAAAATGGCTTTTTCTTTTAATTAAGCCTCTAACCTTATTAATAAGGAAGTCGTAACTTACAACTTGTTCAACAGTTAAGTTGAGAACTAGAGCATACCTTAATTTAATTAATTTATAAATAATCGTCTATTATATAATCATTGAACACCAAACTACTATCACAGTTTTAAAATCATACACGATTTTTGACGTGTGAAAAAATGCCTTTGGGATGTGACAAAATCTGTACACACTGAATTAAAAACCATGGCTTTTTATAAAGTGTGTTAAATGTTAATGTTTTCCATTATAAGAAATAACCTTTGCTTTGTGTAATGAAACATTTTTATGCAATATAATACATATCAACAATACTCTTTTTTAATAAATTTTACACAAACAAATTTTCATCACCCTTAAAAGATTTGTCCCACAACACGAACGGAAAATGTTGACATTTATCGAACGAGACGCCATCTATGACAGTTTCGTGCAACGAATGTATGTATTCTTTAGTATGCTAAGTTTCATCATAATCGGTTCAGTAGTTTTCGCGTGAAAGAGTAACAAACACACATACATTCTCACAAACTTCGAATTTATAATATTAATATAGCAGGATGTAGGTTTCAAATGATAGAAGTATTTTTCAAATTCGGTCCAATAGTTTCAGAACCTATCCAATTCGAACAAACAAAACTCAAATCTTTTCTCTTTATAATATTAAGGTAGACGTAGATAATACTTGAAAGTCAAAGTCAAAACGTTTATTTTCCAAATTGGCTTCTTTCGAGGCGCTTTTCGCTTCAAATCTATGATTTTTCTATGATTCATAAAAATAATAACGTCATTAACATTCAACCATTATCACAGTTTAATGCACCATATACACGATTCCTAGCAATTTTCCATTTTACGAGGGTAGTATTAAAATTTATTACGTAAGAACCACACGAAAAGATAAGCCGGTGCCGATTATGTGTTAAAACACTTTCTATTGCCATTTCCATATATTAATATATGTTTTAAAGATGAGCTATTATCTATGGTGAAATGGTTAGAGCGGAAACTTTCAACTGAGAGGTAATGGGTTTGACACTTAGATGTTAGATATTGTATTGATCTTAATTAAGATAGAACACTGAATCCTGGTTTCACCAAATACCATAGGTGACAAAACTTTACTAAACTCCCGAATTATTCGGTTAACCATATTTTCATTGTTGCATATACAAGTTCAAACATGAACGCTTGAAAGTTTTTTATTAAATAATTTATTGTCACTACACTTAAATGTAATGTTCCTCTTAGGCGTACAATATATGCTGCACAGGATACATTCAGAATTTGAATGAGATACTTGAGACTTTTTAATGATTTAAGAAAATAGAAATACTCAAGCCAAATATATTCCGAATACAAATAGTGAAAGAGATGTTGAATGCCATATAAATATTCGGCGCTTCACTAGAAAAAAAAATTAAAGCAAAATAAGGAATCTAAGCGAATATAAACTATATCTGACCAATGACCCATGAGAAGAGCATTTCATAATAATAGATAAGAAAAAACTTTCAATTTGCATTGACTTTTGCAACATTTGTATCAATATCTGCTTCCGCATTTTGATGTGTTAACAATTCTTTTAATTAACTACACTAGCTGCCACCCGCGGCTTCGGTCGCGCAACATTCGATCTGTAAAGAGTATTCAATCACCTGATTCATCTAACATTATCTACATGCATCTCTATCCCTCTTAATATTTATATTTCTATAATTTCGTGTATTTTTTTTTAGTGTAAAGCTTATTTTTGGTAATAAATTTATTACTTTTTATATTTTAAAATATAATATAGTTAAAATAAATAATTTCATAATTAAAGTAGAATACATTTAATTGATTCACCTATTAAAATTAATTACAAGACCATAATTAAATCATACAAATAAAAAACTCCACCAGCCCTCAATTCGCTCATAAGATATTACACAACAATATTAACAATATAGATTGAAAGTGAGTTATGAAATACAGAATGTAAATACCAAGGTTGGTGATATTAATAATTTAATTAGGTAATGTGTTAACATAGTTCCAAGTTTTGCTTGTTAAATATAAATATTCCTGGACATTTATCACAATGCCATCTAGTCCCAGACTAAGCAAAGCTTATTATGAATACTAGATAAACTAAAACATACATTTACCACCTATACAGTAGATTGATTAATTGTTCATCATATTATAATTTTATACTTGTGGGGATCAAACCCACACCCTCTGGCACAATAGACCATTGCCACATTCACTACTAAAAAGGCTATGTGAAAATGCAGTATAATTTAAAGCCAGTCATTTAAAAATTAGTTTAAAAACATCAATATTTGTTCAGCAGTATGGTGCACTGATTGACATACTAAATATATATACATACATTGCACATATTAGGCCAGAAAATTAATTTTTTTACAAATCTTAATACATACACTATCACAAAAGTACACAATTGTGCCAAGATAAATATGTATTCACATGTCAAGGTGATTATTGAGTTTATCATAATTATTAAATTATTTATGAATTTTTAATTAAATATAATTATCAAAAAATGGGAATAAAATTGAGATACACCCAGAAGTAATAATTTGAAGAAAACCGTTTCACAAATATATGTTTTTATTAATTTTGATGGACTTAAAAAAACAAAGTTTAAGCAATTTATTGCATATTTAAAAAACATATAGACAGTTTTTTCCCACCCAACATAACCTTCATTTAAAGAGAACATAACTGCACAATACAAACTATAACATATATAACATAACTATAACATAACTCACACTAAGAGAAAAATGATGAAATAATAATTAATTAGTTAAATTAAGTTTATCACAAAAATATGATAATAAAATACAAATCTATAGAAGTATGCAATTTCCTCATCATATATTAAAAATACAAGCAAAACTGTAATACGGTAAAATCATTTCATCTTTATACAAGAAGATGTTTACATAATACTTCTCACATTTATTGTCAGAATTGTGTCACTGTTACAAACTTATAAGAATACCTTATCTATTTCTTATATCTTATGTACATAGAAACAGTGATATGTTGCTTAAGTTTTAAACCAATATTTTAATTTGTGATCCATTTAAATAAAGAATATTTTTATAGGATAATTAATTATATTACCATCAACTTCTGTGGTCTCTCTAGAATAATTGAAATATTAAGGTGATTATGATTGAGATATTAATTATTATACTATAGTATATTATAATAAATTTGAAGTTTAAATGTTTGCGTTTCAATCAGGCCACAACAACACGGCTGAACAGATATTGGCGAAATTTTATAAACCAATAGGTTATTTGCAGGATTAAATGTAAGGATGCCTTTTATTGATCTATAGACATGAAATTTAGCACAAGTAAAGACATAACCAGAAGCAAGTGATTTCCTACACTTATAATCTAAAGGTGAATATAATATTTTGTATGTTTATTTCAATAAATTCCGAAATTACTCTACAATCAATTAGAAAAATTCATAATCCACTGAAATTCTATGTTATCCCTGTTGAACATAGACTAAATAACATTATGCTATGATGCTACAGGAGCAAAGCCATGTGGAACAGCTATATATATATATATATATAGTGTTTTCTTAGACTGTCAAATATATATATATATATATAGCATATTTGACAGTCTCTAAGAAAACACCCATTTCTTCTGAAAGAGTTGGATTGTAAATTTGCAAAATGTTAATTGCATAAAAGATTTATGATAAAATGTTATCAAACTCACCAAGGTCTGTAGTTAAGTCTTATGATAAATATTTTATATTTTAATATAAAACCCTCAAAATTTAAATTATTTGAAAATACAACAGGGTTAATTGTAAGACATTAATTATAATCATGAGTGAAAAATAATTTACCGGAGTTTTGAATGTTTTCTTCAATAATTTGCAATAAAAAATATTTTCATATTATTTTGTAAACTTATTCATTTAACACAAGTTTCAACATAATCGGTTCAATAGTTACATACATACATACATCCTCACAAACTTACGCATTTATAACATTAGTAGAATTGTTTTTTTACATTGTCCTTATAATTTGAATGAATCAGCAATAAATTAATTTAAAAACTGAAAAAAATTGTAATCCAAAAATAAAACCAATCTTGATAAAAATCTAATGATATAGTATTAAATACTCATTAGAATCTTTTAATACATTCCAAAGAATCAAAACTGTATCAAATGGTTTATTTCCTAAAGAAAGTAAAAAAAAAAATATTTTAAATAACACCCAACCCATTCAAATGGTACTTCTCACATTTGAACCTAAAATTATAATTGGTATCCCTGATAATAACTAATAACTAAAATAACTGCAATAATAATTCTATTGTTATAATCAAAGAAACTTCGGAAAGAATAATCAGCACATAAAAAAAATCTGTGCAGAATCATGAACCTCTTCCTTTTTTTAAAGTCGATTAAAAAGAAATCAAATATTTGCATGTTAGTTGGCTAGTAGGTGTTTTGTTACTCTATGAAATAACAAAACAAAGATTTGAAAGTTTTCTATCACCATTTTACTCAATGGCAAATTTTCAAATTCCTACAAAAGTTCATTGGTGCATACACATTGTATTTTCATTTTGATGAGTTAACTTCTCAAAAAAATTCGTAAGTGAAATACACCCATGGCTTATACAAAATAAATAAGTCAAGCTAGATATAGGATATAAACATATCATTATAAGAACAGCTGTTCCAAGTTTTTGTTTCACAAACTGATCTGGCACTAGCCACTTACACCTAAAACACATTATTGTGAAACTCCGCTATGCTTGTGACTGCATTTCTAGATGTGCAAAATTGTAAAGACAAGACAGAATTACCACTGAACTATTTGAGGTATAGTAAACTGTTAAATTATAATTTTAGAAAACAGCAAATTTGTATATACTGAAAACTGAAACTTTAACATATTATTAAAGTCGAAATATTTAATATATAAAAAAATATTGTATGTTTGTGTATATTAAATCTAAAACTTAATATTCTGCTGTAATTATTAAATGAGGAACTACATAGATATAATATGATGACAGGTTATTTTTTTTTAAGTATCACAGTTCCTTTCTTATATAATTCTGATATATTCAAAGTATTAGAAAATATGCAAACAGGAAATCAATTTTAAGGTTATGATTGTGTAAGAAACCAAGACAACATGATAAATATTAAATGAATTAGAATACTGTCCATTTTTCGATATTGCATGATAATTACATTAACACTAATACATAAGAATTTCATAATATGTCATCACATGTTGAAGTGTCACTCAAATTGGAAAATCGTGAGTATGAATGAAAAATGAAAAGAACTGACCTGCCAAGGGTTGACCTTGGGTATGGGCGCTTCCACAAACTTCTTCGGCTGGGCCTCTGACGTCTGCGGCTGCTGCTGGGCCTGTTGTTGTGGGTCCAAAGCAGGCTGTGCGTCTGGATGGGCCGCCTGGGGTGCCTTGTGCGGCCTGGGCGGCGCTCTGCGCTCCCGTTCCTTGCGACTCTTGCCTGGTCTCCGCGCGTGCGAGATCACAGGCACGAACCCTTCCTCCTCCTCGTCATCTTGGCGAGGAGGAGTTTCCACCACACTCTCCGTGGACTCAATGTTTTCTTTATTACTTTCAACACCACCGAAATTTAGCACTGACGCGTACGAGGGCCCCGTTCCCTCGACGGACACTCGTGTGGCCATACCACCGCTACGTTATGTAAGCAGGCGCGCGCTCCGCGCCGACCTCGGATCACGAGCGCGGCGCCATGCCTCTCAATACGCCATGCTTCGGTCCGGACCCACAAATCGAAGAACTTTTACCGATTATTCGAAGGTCCAACGCGATCGACTAATATATCGACCACGAAGAAACTCGGTCACTAAGAATTATGCGCACAGTTCGCAATGCACACCAGATTGACCCTGGACCGACCGTATTTACATCGAAAAAATTCACTTCCGTCGTCTTGTTCCAATTTTCTAGAGCACTCCGCGAACCAAGTGCACTTTATCTATCGATTAGACGAATGAAACACCAAGAAAAAGGTCTTTTTTAACTGAAAATCACAAAAGAACCATATTTTGTTCACAATTCACACATGTGGTCGGACGCCCAAAAAGGGTATTTTCCGCAATACACACGGAACTCGCGGAAGGCTGTGACTTCTAATTTTACAAAACGACATTTTGACACCAGAGGGCGCTGAAAAAATCACTGACAGGCGAGACGTTCATTATAAAGGAAAATAAATTATTTTATTTGAAATAACGGAATGAGAATCGATACTATTGATACGATTATTTTAAATAACTTATAATAAAGTATAAATGACACTATAATATATAATTATTTGTTTAAAAAAAAATCATTGCTTTTAGAAAAATCTGCTTTTCTTTTGAACGCGTCGATAGTAAAATCACATTGCATTCCCATTTGACCTTTCGGTGTATTATAACCTATTAAATTAATTTGAAATAAGATAAATTGTGTTAAATTACTAGTTTTCAGTAAACCAATGAATAATGCAAGCATTTTTATTACAAATAACATTCAAATACATTTTAATTAATTGAAAATGAAAATATTTTTCAATAATATTATTTATATATAGCAACACTTATGTTTCGTTCAGAAATATGTAATAAATTTTGAACTTAGTAAAGAGGCCATACAAATTTAATGGAATTTATTCAAAAAATCATAAAAATGCACAAATTGATAAGCGATATTACACATCTATTTCTGCAATCCGTGATAAATGCAACGTAGGAAATTGCCATTTGCTCTTCACGTATAATTATTTTCTGGGTTAGTGGGACAATACATTCCCAAATAGTTGCGACAATTTCTGCAATAATGGTAAACATCCTTGCATGAACGCAATAAATATGGAAGTGGAGCACACAACCAACAGCAAAAAATGCATAATGCAAAAGCACACAAATGAGTACACAAAGTCACTTTAGTCCTCACCATAGTCATTCCTGTGTACCCACACTCAGTACAAATTACAGGCATAGGTGTGAAACCAAAATTATAAACTCTGGTAGTAGGTGGAGGTATTGCATTATCTACATAAATATCAAAAGCAGCAGCATAATTAGGTGGTGGACTATGTTGCACAAAGGATGGAGACGGGATAAAAGTTCCCATGAGCCTTGGTCTGCGTCTTGCCATTTGACGTAATACAAAGGAGTATGAAGGTGGAGCGCTGGTTAATGAATCAGGAGGCGATGGTTCGGTTAAACATCTCTTCTGATTATCAATTAAACTACTTAAGTGTAAGTTTTTAGCCATTGCTAAACTGATCGAACTTTCGTTCAATTTTGATAATGCTAAAAGAAATAAAGACTGCGGTTGAGCTGCTAGTGATAAATGCGATACAGGTGATTGAGAAGGTAAATTAGCGGGTTGTGATATTGGAGCTTGCATTATAAATGATGTGGGTCTGCTAAATATTAACAATGGCATGGTTTTGGGAGATTTATAGTTTGGTTTTTCATCTACACGAAGTGCTGGCGTAGGAGATATAGATGTTGTCTGGTCTTGTTCTGGAGAAGATGTAAAATCAATTGTATTTGTTACTAATTCGTTTGAAATTACCGAAGCATCTTCACAATCGTGATTTTCTTGTGATGTAGCTTGATTGTTAGTTTCAGAATTTTCAAATGTTTGTTTGTCCATTTTTATTACACCTAATAAGTGAATTCTTGTTTACATAACATTTCATGGCTCACTAATAAGTAGAAAAGGTAATTTTAGTGAACTATTTATTTACCGATTAATAGTCGATATTCATTGATTATAGAATTTGTAGTAAATGATTGACTTTTTTAATGACATTATTGTTCCGCTCCAGTTAATTGAAAAAAATATCATAATTCCATGTATAAATTTGTTGCTAAAACATTATTGTTCATATTTGTTCAAGATAAATATAATTATTTTTTTTATTCTCAATATTTTTGCAGTATCGATTAACGATCCGAATAATGTTTTCATTTACTCGATGTGCCCATTAAGTAAATTTGTTAAATTATATTTTAAGCTCTTTAAAAAAATTACAGGAAGTACGTATTTCAATCAAAATTTTCATATGGCAATAAGTGTCTAATACTGTCAGACAATCCGAATCTTCCGGTCTTTTTATTTCTCCGTGGCATGGCGGATGGTCTATACCGCCGCCTATAGTGTTGTTTGGAGAAATAGCTTCGCTAAAATAGCGAAATGGTAAGTCGAGTTACAATTACTGTGTATGATTTACCTATATCAACAATTTGTGGTTGAAAATTGCAAGTGATTAGTGTTTTCAAAATGTTAAAATGTCGCAGTGTGCCATCCACGTGTTTGATGCCTTTTGCTCGAATTTCTATATCATCTCGATACATATGTAAGTTAATTGAACCGCATGGGTTTCAAATAAATATACACTTGATTTATTTCGTTTTTTTCCGACAATTGAGATAGTATATTTTGTTGCATTACAATTGTTGTGGTTATAGAATACGGTACTGAGAATGAACACAACAAAGTTACAAAGTTTAAAAAACCTTACTCTAACATCCTCGAATACTTATATTTTCATATTAGGAAAGTGTTTTAAACGGTGCTTTGGTGATTTCATAATATTTTACATCCGCAATTTTGAGGTTAGGTTCATGAGTTCAAAAAAAACATTTCGATAAATTTTACCTGTTCTCGAGGTAAACTGAACAGGTGATCGTATTCTTGGTAAGATATTTAACTAAATAATCTTCGTTACATTAATTATTGAAATGCCCTATTAAGTTTGTTACTATTTGTTACTGAGTGACTCACTTCTACAATTATACATATTTACGCTCACTTTCTTAAGGTACATATTTGAATTCCCCTATAACTCTTCCTAGCTGTATTTAATTGACTTTTAGGTACAAAAATGGGGAAATATTATCATTCCTTTAGGAAACATCATAGTTCTGTGATTATGGTGTGTCGACATGTGGAATACATTTAATTCATGAATTTCAAATATTATTTACACTCATAGATCATATATCTTTCATACCTTGTGTCTTTAGGGTACAAGTGACATTTATTAAATTGCAATTGGTATTGCTTTGAACTTGACCCTAAGGATTTTAAATGTCCATTTTTTGTTGCTGAAAGAATGTGTTTTATCCATCAAATAATAGCTCTTAAATTTGTACATTAATATTAATACAGGATAAATAAACAATGAACATCTGATGGTACATCTGCAACGTTTTTATTATTTTGAAGTTTTATCAAACAATTCTAGAAATTTAATTATAGACATGAAACTTTGAAAATATGTTTGTTTTTACTTGGAAATTAGAATATTGTTCCAAACATATTATTTTTTACTATATCTATTTAGTACAATATAAGTAAACAGCTGATCTGAAAAGTTTACTATTTTGTAATAGTCGTTAAAAACTCTTTAGCCGATTAAGATATTAATAAATAAAATTCCTTTCAGAGTCTTTCAGTAGCCCGACCGCTCGTGTCGGTGTATTCAGAGAAGAGCGAAGTGGTGCCCAAGGCGTCGCTTCCCCTCCCCTTCGTGTTCAAGGCGCCCATCAGGCCTGACCTTGTCAATGATGTGCACGTGTCCATGTCCAAGAATGCCAGACAGCCTTACTGCGTGAGCAAGGAGGCTGGTATGTAAACTTTTATTATTTTATTTATTTATTTATATCAGGCACCATGTATTTACAGTTATAGATCTTAAATAATTTAAAACTACGGCACATAAAAACTAAACACTAAAATTAGGACTAATTTGACATGTTAAGATTGCGACGTGTGACGCGGTGCCGGAGGGCTGGGTAACTGTCCATTTTAAGCTTAGTACAGAGATCACATTATTGGTTTGGTGGTTAGCACATTAAGTGCTACAACCAAAAGTACTGGGTTTGGACCCCAGTTGAGACATGAAAAAACAATTGAATTGGTACTTGCCTGTAAATAAAAATGAAATGGATTTAAAATCTACCTCATACCACAATAGGGGATGAGAGACTTCAAATGTTACAATTTACAATGGTTTGTGCCTTAAGCAGTGAATTGTATCAAGGTCATTTCTTAATCTAGTGTATTTTATCTATTAAACTTATTAGTTTTAATTGATTTTCTTTCTACTATTAAATTATTTATACAATATTGTATATACAAGGATTTTACTGGGTAAACTATTAAATAGATTTTGATCAATTTCTTGTAATATTTTTATATTCGTGAATAATAGGTAATTTTATAAACTCCACTCTATTAACTATTTTATGACTTATGTTTAGTAAAATCTATAAATGTAGGAGCTATTTATTTGCACTAAATGTCCACATTCAAATGATTCTACCGTATCATTGAGTGTTACTGCGGAATAGTGCTAAAGTGACGTATATGCTAGGCGTTCCATAACCGTTCTGTAACAGTGATGGGTGCATTGTGTATACTACAAATATACTAATTTAATTACAAATATTGTAAATTTTACTATGATACCAATTGTAGGTTTTAAAAAAAATCTAGTTGGTCTATTTTTTAAACAGTTGAAAGATTTGTCAAAATGAAATGTAATATTTTTTGAACACATTGATCAATAAGGGCTAGTTGCAGAAGTATATAACTATATTTAATTATTTATAATTAATCAGGACTACGTAAGGAACTGTTTTAATTCTGTCAAAAATATTAATTATTTTTTACGAAAATATACAATTGTTTCTTATTTAGAGTTTATCGGGCAAAGGAACCATTTTAATTTCGTTAAAATTATTCAAGATGTTTTTCCATTACTTTAACCTCTCATTCTTTGTCAAGGTCACCAAACCAGTGCCGAGTCATGGGGCACCGGTCGTGCCGTCGCCCGTATCCCCCGTGTCCGTGGTGGTGGTACCCACAGGTGAGCGAAATTATATTATTAATCACTACATAGTATAAAACAAAGTCGCTTTTTCTGTCATGTGTCATGTTGTATGTCCCTATGAACGCTCAAATCTTTAAAACTATGCAACGGATTTTGATGCGGTTTTTTTAATAGATAGAGTAACTCATGAGGAAGGTTTTTATGTATAATATCATCCATTAAACCCGTGCGAAGCCGGGGCGGGTCGCTAAAATAATAATAATAATAAAATTGTTTATTTGCATACACATTTTACAATACATGTTTAGACCCTGACCACCGAACTAGTTTAAACTGTAACACGGAGGTCAGTTTCTTCCCAATCATTACACTTAACAATTTAAAATATACGGCAGACAAATAAATAAAAAAAGGTAACGAAATTAGAGAAAAATAAATACAAAACAAATTAAGATCTAAGATTATACCTTAGATCGAAGATTATTCGTGCGTAGAACGATACTATACAGAATAATCAGGACTATTACTAGCTGTGTTTCGCCATTTCTTCCCGCTTTAACTTCCGTTCCCATAGGATTTCCGGGATAAAAGCTATCCTATGATCTTTCATGGCTTTCAAACAATCTCTGTACAAACTGTCATCCAAATTGTTCCAGTAGTTTTGGAGCCTATTCGATTTAAACAAACAAAAAAAAAAGAAATCTTTCCCCTTTTATAGTATTGGGATAGATCGACTAGCTTTTGGCCATAGCTTCACTTTCATTGTTTTGATAAAAATGTCTTTGATTTATGAGATTATATTAATTTTGCACTAAATGTCCACATTCAAATGATTCTACCGTATCATTGAGTGTTACTGCGGAATAGTGCTAAAGTAATGTATATGCTAGGCGTTCCATAACCGTTCTGTAACAGTGATGGGTGCATTGTGTATACTACAAATTATTTTTGATAAATTAGTCTATATATATTTGTAAGACTCAAAAATTTATGTCTTAAAGGTTCACAAAAACAATTTTTCTTCAATAATTTTATTACTAAAGTAAGCACATTGTTGTATTTCTGGACAGCTGATATAATATGTATTGTTGAACACTCACACTAGAGGCAATTTCGTTCAATTGATCTACATATTTATGAATCAGTATTACAGTTTAAAAAATATAGGTTCCTTTAAAAAATGAATAACTGAAATAGATTTTTATAAATATGAATATTATTTTTATATGTTTGTTAGGTCAAAATATAGTTAGTGCTTAAATTTTCAGTCGAGTTTGTCACTCTTTACATAAAAAACGTTGCGGACTTCTGATGTAATGGAATATGAATAGTGTCCTTATGTTATCGGACTTCATACAATCATTTGTCACCCAGATCCGGGCAGGGTGCGTTCGGTAACATGTGCCGCGGCGGCCGCATGTTCGCGCCCACCAAGCCGTGGCGCCGCTGGCACCGCCGCGTGAACCTGCGCCAGCGCCGCGCCGCCGCCGCAGCTGCTGTGGCCGCCGCGGGTGTGCCCGCCCTCGTGCAAGCGAGAGGTGAGTACAGTTTACTAGTGAGGGAAAGAGATGGTGATACATATGTTGCTGAGGGTACACACGAGGTTGATGACTGTGATACATGTACGCCCTCGTGCAAGCGAGAGGTGAGTACAGCTTACTAATGAGGGAAAGAGATGGTTATATATATGTTGCTGGTGGTGCAAAAAGGTTGTTGACTGTGATACATATGTACGCCCTCGTGCAAGCGAGAGGTGAGTACAGTTTCTTAATGAGGGAAAGAGACGGTGATACATCTGTTGCAGCCCTTTAACATTCTGTACTAAAGGTTTCTGGAAAAAATCGCTTCCTTAGTGATAGTCAGTTTTCTAATGATGTGATTGCATTTTTACACATATCCTTGTGGACTTTGAAAATATATTTGGGTAGAAAAGAGACTGTATATTAGAGTAACTCAGTGTTGCTGAGGAATGAAGTCCTAACGGATTTTGAAAATACCTTTAGCTTCCATTCCTTCTCCAAGCTTACCATCACATATGTTGGTGGTAAAATGAGTATTGGAAGGGGTTAATGGTAAATAGTGTTGCAGACATCAATTTCATTCATAAACACAAAAAAATAAAAATATTTTCTATTCTATTCTAAAATTGTAATAAGTGAGTACGTCAGGGTCATTTCTACCGAGGTAGCACGAATTTATTTTGTTAGGAAGACCTTACGAAACTGAGTCGTGCTTAAAAGCCTATTTTAGCTAGGGTTTGTTTACATTGGTGAGGTTATGCACCACGTGGTGTCGACGGGTAAATCTGCGCAAACGCCGTTTGTCGTACAAGTAAGATGAGTATTTAGCGATTGTAGTAGGGTCTTATATGGTATGATAGTGTGTGTTGGGGTCAGTTAAGTTTTGACTGATTTTGGTGGGGTTTCAAAAAAGTTAATATAAAATATTGTAGAGGCAGAAAAAAAAAACAAGTTTTGACTTCATTTAATGTGGAGGCATACATTTTAATTGTTAAATTTTCTTTTAAAATCAAATTCATTTATTATTGAAATAAGTAGGTGGTGAATATAAATATTCCCTTATAACTCTTCCTAGCTGTATGTAATTGACTTCTAGGTACAATAACAGGGAAATATTATCATTCCTGTAGGAAACATCATAGTCCTGTGATTGTGATGTGTCGACATATGGAATACAGTTTAATAATAAGAAAATATTATTTACTTAATACTTACCACCACAAAAAAACCATTTACTTAATACTTTACACCACAACCACTGGTGTAACAAGTATCCTACTTTATGGTGTGGGTTATGAAATATCTTCGGGCCAAATTTCATACAATTTCAAGGTTGGTTTTACTACTTAAATTACAAACATTTAAACACAAATTAAAGTATATTTTAAGATTTTTGAAAAAGCAATGGAAACTTTTGAATCAAAATCTATTTGGATATGAAAATGAAAACTACATGACTGGCTTTTATGTGATTCTTAAATGCTGTGTGCAATTCTTAATTACTATGCTGATTTCAACAAAACGGTTTTAATAAATCTGTTCTATAATTTTAAATTTCAACAAATTCAACTGAAAATACCTAAAAATTTGATTAGACAAACTCATCAAAATCCATGCAGAACCAAAAAAATCAATTGACAATGTACACAAATATGCTTCGCCCAAAAATACTACACATAAGGTATCACTACGCAAATAAATTTGTGAACTGTTGATGTGCTAAATTTCATCCAAATCAGTTTAGCTCTGTGTATTTCAGTGTCAAACAAATTTAATAGTTTTTGTATCATCCCCTCGCCTAATCTACACATATACAATATATGTGTGGACTGCTTTAAAGGGGTACATTGCATCGTTCCGGAGATCAGCAGGGTAGGCCAATGCTCTGCCGCTGTTGTACCACGGAACTACATATTAAATTATAACAATAATCATAGAAATCTTTAATATATTGCTATTTTTAATCATACACACTTAGTCTAAATTAAGTTTTTAATATGAATGGGAATGACAGGTTATGATTTTTTGTTTAGGAAGAACTTGTTTTGATAATATTGTTATTTCCAAAATTGGAAGTCTTGTTTCTTTAGTTCTGTCTACATATAGGACACAATGTCGCATATTTCCTAAATGTCTCATGAAGTTCTAGTTTTTTTTTTTTTTTTGTGTGGTTTTGATCTAATGCGATTGAGAATTGTCTTCTCCTACTGGCAGTATCTCTATAAGAAAATATATTAATAAAGTCTATCCACTTTAATAACTATTTTTTTCCATAAAAAAAC
>LQNK01000043.1:150994-184547 GCA_001586405.1 Phoebis sennae | reverse complement strand
GAAAGAATTTTTAAAACAAACAAAGTTTTTCTTTTTATATTAAAAGTATAGATGACTTTCATGGTTACAATTACACTTTGACAAACCACACATAGAAAAATGTAATTAACTAATATAGCAGTTTGAAGTCATTTTTTGTTGCGAGTTTACGATAATTTTGACATGACTAGTAATTTATGTATTTATTTCAATCTTTAAAATATTATATAGACAAATTGGATTAGGACCCAAACTAGGCTAGGCCTGTATTTTGGGATGCTTTACATAATAAAAATTGTAGTTGTAGAGGATACATACATTTTAATATTAATAAGATTACAATTAAAATTCTTTGTACTTATAATTTTCAATATGATGATATTCTCTTATCAGAGCATTGGGTTATGACAAACCATGATTACCTAATCACGTTGACACTTTCTGACGACACTAAATTTATAAACCTACCCTCAAAAATATAGACAAGTATTTAATTAAATTATTTTCCAGATCAAACTGCCCGAAGATGACCCAGCCGTGAAAGCGGAGAAATTGAGGGAAAAGCGCAGGAAAGCTATCAAATTGGCAGCCGCCAAGAAACCCAAGAAGCCCGCAGCGAAGAAAACCGCCCCTCCACCACCCAAGAAGAAGGCCGAAAAGAAAGAGAAAAAGGCCCCGGCCCCTAAGAAGTGAAGATAATAAATTTATCAATTGATTTTGTGTGTTTTATTTGATAGTTATTGTCCTTGAAATTACACAATAGCATAGTTCAGTTCCATATTTTTATTTGTTTATATATTTTTTCTATTAGATCATAGATGTTATAAATCCCATTTAAGTATACGAAGGGACCTATAGAATCCGAAAAGATAACATTTTCTACTTAAAGTATTTACTGTATTTACCCGCATAGCTTAGTGCCTTATAGGCGTGACTGGAGACGGGTCTGAAGTGCCGCCCCACGCTCGATATCAGCATATTCGGTATTGCAAAGCAAATACTTCCGCTTAATTATAATACTATAATATGCATATGAAAATTAGATATTTTATAAATCGGATTAGCAAAAAGTTAGCAATTCCTAACGTAAAAAACTGTTGATAATTCATTAGTTTAGGTAATGTGGTGTACACTAAATATGTATGACCCGTATAGTAAATGGTGTATGTCATTAACCGTATTAAAAATGCGTTTTATATTCTGTGACGTCAAAGCGGCACTCATTTCTTTTTTTGCATAAAACTAGGTATTAATTGTTAACTTGAATTACAGTAAAGTATTTAAACTCCCACTACAGCACAACTGACTGAAACGTTGGGTATTTAATTGTTAAGAATTATTTTTATATTTTACCGACTTCCCAAAAAACATTTCTATTCGAAGCGTACTTTTTTTCTCTACCAATTTATCAAAAAAATAGGACTGAAATCCGACAAAAATACTGGCATTGTGAGAAATAGTATTGAATGAGAATGGTCTTTTGACAATAACAGATTTTAAGCAGAAAATTTGTGGAACAATGATAACAAGATAAATATACTCATTACCCAGGGCCCTTATATTTGTTAATATAGGCATATATTATTATAAATTTTACTGGCCTTGCGCCTTATTACCTATTTCCCTAAACTGTGCATCTTAAAATTTCTTAGCAAAGACTTGAGGTCGATCTCAATATAAAAAGCTTTACCATATCAATATTAAACAAAGGAAAAAGTTTATTGGTCTTAAATCATAAACGAGACGATGCCAACAATTTGTATTACTCTCATAAATGAATTTGTTGTGTATATTAAATATTTATTTAGGCTGGGTCAAAAGTACTTTGTGAGATGGGTACATAATTGACACAAAATGTTATTACCCTTGACATCTTGACACTAAAATGTTGTCAATTTTTGTCACTAAAACATGACAATGACAATATTTCTCCAATAATTGAATCAAAATGGCAAAAGGAAAAGTGATGAGGTGTGCTCATTTAGCACACATTTATACAATGGTCAATGAAACAAACTTTTAAAAGGTTATTCCAAAAATAGCTTCAATGCACCGGAAGTAGCATAATATTTTCACGAAATGGAGGCGATCAATACCTAGTTCAAAGTTTGTCTATGGCCAATAAGACTGTACAAAAATATTTTAAATTAAAAGGAATACTCCTTTTTTTCACTTAAAAATGTTTACTTTTAATTATTATCTTCATATTACTTTAAAAATCTAATTATAATGCAGGATAAGACCAATTTCAATAATTTTCTTTTCTGGCAGTTTAGTTATATAACCTTCTTTCAATTGGAGCGAAAAAGTTTATTCAAAGTTTATGGTACTTTTTTGTACATAGCAACAAATATATTCGAATGAGTAATAATCGATTACTATCTCGAATGATCAAACTATTTTTCAATACAAAGTTAGATATCTTTGTTTTACTCAAAGATATTACAATAGCATAGCATATATTGATAAATTAATTGTCTGTCGGGGTTTGATGACCTATCAATATTGGGGAATCTACAAAATTAACAAATGGAACGAATTTTTAATAATTTTTTTTTTTACAAAATCGTATAATCTTATCTCTTCTTTATTACTCAATAGTAGGTAACTCGTAATGCGATTTATGAGCCATTCTGAAAAAATCTTTCAGTACTAAATACTAAAAGAAAACAATTAGGTACTTATTAATAAGAAACTTTTTGAAACTAAAGCTTTTGGAACAATTTCAAAAGTAAAATGTCTTTCATTATAAAATTTTTAAATTAAACACATGAAATAGTAGACGATTTTAGAAATATATATTTATTCAAATTATATTCAATACTACTACTATAAACATCTAAGTCAATAATCGAAAGCGAATATTATTTACATACAATATCGATATTTCAAATCGATTCAATAAATCATCAAGCCAGTGTTGCCACTGCTGCTCCCATGGAAAATTACATCACCATTTCATGGCAGTGGCACGCATTTGGGACTTGGACTTTTCGTGACAGCATGTCATTTTCGACATTTGATTGATAATTTTCCAAAGATCCATCAAATTAGTTTGTTTGAAAGTTAGTTTAGGCGCTAAATGTGTATATTTTTAATTTTTTACGTCGAAATAAGGATGTGAGTGATTGGGGTCCATGTTTGGTTAGCGCGGCTAGGGTACCCAAGATGAGTGCTCAAAAATGCGTTGTAGAGGGCTGCAATTTGGAATATGATGTGGTCTGCAGCTTTTCCTTCTACAAGTAAGTGTTTTCCCGCCTTTTATTTGGCCACACCATAGAATTTCAATACACGTAGCTAATTTTCGTTAGGGCTTCCGTCTATGACCTCGACGCTTTGTATTCGAGTCGAAATGTATGATAACAAAATTGTTTAATATCATTTCCTATAAGATGTTTACATTACACTTTTACCCATAATTGGTAATAATATCACCTTAGAGCAGTATATCACTGCTGTGTTTATCAATAATTGTTATTAAAGAGGTTGTAATTAATTTTAAATATTACAAATTTTCGATTGTATTTTGAACTCTATGGCTCTAAACATAAACACCACCTATGATATGTGTTGCGAAATACACTTATTTCGGAGTTTCTCTGAAACATTTGTAAATATGTCAACTTTCTATTTGTTTTTTAAATTATGAATATATTATTGGTGATATTGTTATTAATTTTGCAACTAATGTATACTTATATATTTTTTTAAATTTGTTAATTTTGCACAGATATATAAGTGGAAGTTAGATTTTAATGATGCATTAATAATTAATGACATTAATTAAGAGTCAATGAAATTATTATAATTGAATATCACTTTTATAAGTTCTAACCTATTGTCATTACTCATATTAGTAATGGAATAGGTTGAAAACTATAGAAAATGTAGGAATGATAATTTAAATTTGGGTCAAATTATAAAATATTAACATCTAACTATGAAATGTAGCTAAGTTTTTCTTTATAAATCATATATAAACCATTCCCAATTGTGTATTTTCAACATTTTAAGTCTATTATTTATAATAATAAAACAAAGAATCCATTTTTGTATCTAGGAAATTACATTTCCTTTAACTTTTTCTATTGTATGAATAAAATTGATATTTATAACAATAATTTAACAAAATATTTGTATTAATTGATCATCTTGTGGCATGATACAGATATTTATTAATAATGTGTGCTATTCATGTAAAGGGCAGTCTTGTTTATAATGTTTACAAAAATTAAGTATAAATGTATGGAAAAAAGATAACCTTTAATATAATTGATTTGAAATAGAATTTCAAAATGATTCTCATAGCCACCCTAGGAAAAGTAATAAAAAATGTGTGGACTCTTTAGTTGTTCATAAGATAACATCAAAGATTTTATTTTTCAGTGTAATACACCAAGCAAATACATATTAATTTTATTTTCCAAAAATATTTTTAATTATTGTGACTATATTCATAAATAAAATACTAAAGGACTGTAAATGTGGTTTATTATAGATTATTATTAACCCAATGATTTAAACACTACAGTGAGCAGTGTCTCGGGTGACTGAGATGACAGTTGTCTTTATGACTGTATCAAAAATTGAAACATCAGGTTAATAATAATGTATAACAAACCGTCTTTAAAATCCTTTAAAAAGTATTTAATTTAATATGGCGAGTGTTCTCTTACTAATAGCATACTAGAGAGCAAACAAACACAAGAAAATACTATATTCATAACATTCTAGACATTTTGCACATTATTAAATCATTGAGTATGGAGCGATTCAATAATATATTTGCTATTGCAGTGTTAACACCACATCAGACACAGATGACAAACGACAAGACTGGATTGAGGGGGCCATGCAAGAGGAGAGTGAGTGCCTCTGGAGGCACGTCAACTTGCAATTATGCGGGTCAGTTGATACACCATACACATTATTATATACCAGATACATTTGTGTCGGTCTGCCGTCCTATCGGGTTATGATAGTAAAAGGAATAGAGAGTGCACCTGTGTTCGTGCGTACACTTGTGCACTATAATATCTCCTGCGCAGCTGGCTAGTCACTGTTGAGATTGGCCACCATGGCCGAAATCGGTCAGGGGAGCTATAAATATACACCATACAGAAAACTGCATAACTTTAACTATAGACAATATTTTTATTCATAAAAAAATTATATTAAGTATTTGATACACCATAAATGTGCATGGCTTCTTTCATAAACCATAGACAATGATTTCACACATAAAAAATTATATAAAGTATTTGATACACCTTAAAAGTGCATGGCTTCTTTCATAAACATAGACATTATTTTTTTTTCTTAAAAAATTTATATAAAGTATGTATGAATTAAATATAACATTATTTTGCATTGTCTTGTTCCATGGACATATTTCATACTGATTTGTCGATATTACAATTGATTTTCATAGAATAACATAATACTTATGACAGACTATACTTATTTGAGTTATTTTATACTAGAAATTGTCACATTCATTATTAAAGTCTTGAAATACATATTGTACCATTGTAAAAATTTACCATGACTAAAATATAATCTCTGTGACTTTATGATGTTTACCTATTTATATTACCTTTTCAATCAGTTGTAAACAACTAGAGTAGATAACAATCGATCTTAAATTCGTTTATATTCTTATTTACTTTAAACCAACTAGTTTTCTTTTAACATGAAACACTGAGATACAAAACATATACTCACAAGTTAAAATTATCTTTAGCTGTATATTATTTCTTTGCCTCACATTGTAAAGTGTTAAGTCAGTGTATATTGTGTAGGTAGGAATGTATCGTTTCAACTTTTTAAAATATATTTAGGAATTTCATAACCCTGTGTAGGTTTCACTATAGTTACAGTGTGTAACTATAGTGAAACCTACACCTACTACTACTATATATCTTTGGTCCTGGAACATATATAATTATACTTATTTTATGTATTATTTTGTTAACTTTAGTACATAATGTCGAAATATCACATCAAATTTACAAAATGTAAGAATTATAAGTTAAATTTTAAGCTTAAAATAGCAGCATTTTAACAGTAAAATAATTATTGAAATCGGTCTGCTAGTTTTTGTGTGAAAACATTGCTTACATACACACAAAAACAAAAGTTTACTTTATACAATAAGCTATCATTAAATATTATTTAAGCGAGTTTCTTGCCGGTTCTTGTCGGTAGAGACAGCCTTTCGAATTGGTGGTAAATAAAAAAAAATATTATTATGTAAATGTATATGACGTTCTAAAAACGCCTCGAAAGAAGCCAATTTGGACATTAAACGTTTTGACTTTGTTTATTTATATTGTTCATGGATTAATACCGACGGTTTCGGACCGTTTCGGAGGTCCTTCTTCAGGGCGAGTTTTGACTTTGACTTTATAAAAAGGCAACAATTTGAATTTGAATGTTACAGCTATCACTTCGAGCTGGACGCTCAAGGGCTGTGGATAGACTCGCCGATGTTACCGGAGTTGCTCACTCCGCAGGAACAAGCCGCGCCCGTACAACAGACACCGGAGCAGAAGAAAGGTGAGGGTTCTTGTTAATTATGCTGTGTAGGAACTGTTTTACACATCTTAAATTAAGATATAGGAGTGTGATGTTTGAATTATAACTTTATTTCGTGCCAAACCTTAAATATGACATATAATGAGAGACAAAAGAAAAGAAACAGTAAATAATTAATATTTATTTATTTATTGCACACTTTATTGTGTTGAAAAAAAAGTACAGATATAAACTTAAATTCTGATAAGGTTACAATCACGGAATAGAAAAAACAAGTGGAAGTGCCCTAGTGCTTCTTTAGTATGAGAACCAATGTCGCCAAACTCACACATTGACAAATTAAATCGTACAATGCATACAAAAGAAGCAATGTCAAAAATTTACAAAAAATATTTCGGTTGAAAATCGTATTTATTGTTATTTAAAATGAAGTCTTTTTGTATGTCAGTAAGGTAGTAATTAGTTTATCTGTTCAATGAATTTTCCACCTAGAAAAAAGGTAAAACTATTCATCGCTAGAGGGCGATATTATAAATTCATTAAATTTTGTTCTCTAACACCTTTTAAATAAATGTTATATTTACGGTACAACCGTTTGACACTCAGTTGTCATTTTGCTACTCACCCAGTGATTGATCGTATCGATAACTACATGTCGATATTAGTTAAATTTCCTCTATGACCGAAAAATAATTAAACATAAATTTAAGAACTCCAAGAGTAGGAAGTCGTCCTAACTGATTCCTTAATTAATTTGTATTATAAATTAATATATATTTTAATACTACTTATTTTCAATTTGTTTTTGTGGTTTGCAGTGTTACATTTTATACGATGGTTTAAAATGCTTCGTTTGCGAGTCCAATACTTTTTAGCTGATTGTATTGAATTCAAGTATTGCTTTTACATTATTAATTTCACTTATTTATCGATATTAACAAATTTGTCACATCCCTCATCGAAGCTTCTAGAACCAACATACACAAATATCATTTGATTTAGGTACGTATTAAAGTCAATTATGTACTTTAAGTCAACCGCATAAGGTATTTTTTAATTTGAAAAAATATACGAATTTGTGATTTTCACAATAATTTACATTTTATTGTATTAAAACAAACTTTTATATTTGCCGGTGATAAGATACATCGCCATGAGACTTATTTATTATGCTGGATCGTTTTTACAATTTATAATTGCGCAATAAGGCCTGATTTCAATATTTTATATCTAAAGTCGAGACGTTATGTCACATCAAGTAGCGAATAGTGACTGGACCGATTTTGTACTAAGTCTGCACATCGACGCAAAGTTGAAAGTCGCTGGCTAGAGCACCAGGGCACTTCCACTTGTTTTTATTATTCCGTGGTTACAATCAACACAGAGGGCGGCCTTATCACTCAAAAGTGATCTCTTCCAGGCAACCCACTGAAATAGGAGATGATATGTAATAATTATCGAATACAAACCATTTTGTTTTTGTGGTGTGTATAAAGTGTTAAATAAATAAATAGCTTTAAAAAACCCAATTATGTTTGTATGAAGAAAATATTCCTTACCCTTCCTTTTTTATTAATTTTCCTAGCATCATTTTGAATTTTTATAGCCTCTGTAACCTGAATTGTAACAAATCCAACAATACATAACTTGTCAAAATCAAGCCGTTTGGACTGTAAGCTGTACCAAAGAAATGGACATACAATACCTATCTTTTTATGTATGTTTCCGCATATCTCCAGCATTTATGAACCAATTTGGAAAATTCTTACTATGATTTATACGCGTTAACCACTCAACCAACGAGTCACAACAATATTGCTATAAATACTTTATTTTTTTTGGTTTGCCAGGAAGAGATTGCCTTCAGCTACAAGGCCGCCTTTTTATGAAACTATTACTATATTGTTTTATTTATTTATTTATCTATTTATAAGGATACACCAACAAAATGTATTCAAAATTTAAAATCCATTTTAAATTTAAAAAATAAAATAAGAAGCAGAACAAGTATATAATTATTTACTTACACTATTGTTCTTATATTTTTATAAAAAATAGAGTTTATTTGAAAAAATGTCTTATTATCTGATTTAACTGTAGTCAATGGTGTGATTTCAGCGGCGGATATTATCCGCATAGAACACAACTACAGCATGGAGTCATGCAAGAAGGAACCGGAGGCCATCTCGCGTCTCAACGTGAGACAGCTGGTCGACACACTCGGATATTTGTGAGTACTACTATTTATTTATTTATTGGTTTACCAGTAATTGTTACACTGAAGTAAAACACATGAATACAGAATTAATCTTAGAACTAAGCGTACAATTTAAGGTAGGTAAACACATGCATAACTAAAAGTTGTTGTAATAACAATGTAAACTATGATTAAAGTTGCTGTACTGAAAGACTAAAATTAAAGTTACTGTACTAATGTTATAATATTAAAAAAGATTTGCTTTTATTGAATAAGCTCCGAAACTGCAGGACCGATTTGGATGAAATTTGAATCTACACTTAGGCAAAACTTAAATATTTTCAGATTAAGTCTGAGAATAATAAAGAAAGAAAGAAAGATATTTATTCACTAGAGACAATATCGAACACTACAACATATAAAATTATATAAAACGAGTAAAATATAAAAAAATAGAAAATACAATTGAAAAATAAACAAAAATAAGTGTTTGCTTGCCAGTGAAACAGGCGGCGAATACCCACGAAATGAAACTTATCTTTGACTTGATAAAAAAAATTAACTCGATTTTTTAAGTGCAATAGCTTAACAGACTTTCATACTGAAACAAGTAATGGATGTTTCTTAAATCATAATGTTTTATTTATTTATTTGATGCACCGATAACAGTTCAATTTATCAATACAGTAACATTGAGATTATTTTAAAACTGAATTAATCAAAATATCAGGCAAATACATCAATATAATTTATATTAAAATGATGTATAATTCATTTTAAATAAATAATATACTTTTTAAAGGATTTTAAACGCGGTTTTTCATACATTATTTTACAATATTATTTAACCGGACGTTTCGAGCACTTTACAGCGAGCGTGGTCACGGGAGACTGACAGTCTCGTGTCCTTTAAAAAGTATTTTATTTAAAATGGAAAGTACTCGCGTTAAAACAAACACAAGATTATACTATGTATAATTCATTTAAAATTCAAATTTGTCATTTACATAAAAACATTCTATATAAAAAAATATTTAAATATTAATAATATTAGTTAGTATATAATAATTATCTCTCTCAGATCCCTGAAGAATCTTCAGAAGAAGCAACTGTGGGTGGTGAAAGTGGAGAGCGACAAAGCTGAGGCGTCCATCACCCAGTCGGAGCAGGTCATCACCAAGATGCCTGATCCTAAGCAGATTATAGAGGTACGAGGTTCAATATATGGTTTGCTTTATCTATACTCATATTATAGCTTCCCAGACCGATTTCGGCCATGGTGGCCAGTCTCAACAGAGACTAGCCAGCTGCGCAGGAGATATTATAGTGCACAAGTGTACGCGCGAACACAGGTGCACTCTCTATTCCTTTTACTCTCATAACCCTATGAGACGGCAGACCGACACGACCGGAGAGGAACTGCCACTCATATTATAAATAAAATATAATAATAAGGATGATTTGATTTTTTGTTTGAATTTAATGGGCTCAGAAACTACTGGCCTGAATTGGATGAAATTTTGTACTGAGATTCATTGAAACTCGGTACAAAAGCAGTGAAACTGCTGAGCTAATGGATGATATATGTTATATATACCTTTATGTTTCCTTAAATTTACAGGTTAGGTTATTAAGAAAAATTTATTTTTCATAGTAGTTTAATAATTCAATAATTGTTTATAGTTGAAACAATGATAATTAACTATTGTTTGCATTAAATGTATTTTCTTATGAAATCATTTATTAAAAGTGGTGGCATACTAATGATAAGTTTTTGATATTCAGTTTAATTATATGTATTATTTAGTTAAATATCAAGTTAATATCTATATTCATGTTATATTTGGCTAATTGTATTTATTAAAGATATGATTTTTCTGTAAAACATGTTTTTATTAAATTAAAACTTTGTAAATTATATTACTATCACAATCTTCACTCCATACTACTTATTCCAGATCATCCCGCAAACCTCAACCTCATCCCAAGTGGAAAGCGAAGTGGACCCCAACATTCAGAACCAGAGCGAGGTCCTCCAGATCATGGACGATGGAAACATCTCCGATAACTTCATATACGAGATCGCTGAGGAACAAGAGATAACCATGGAGGAAGTCAAGGAGATACCGGCCTCTGAACACCAGGAGTGGACAGTCAACATCATCCCAGATGATACCAAACCCAAATATGCATATATCAAACACTGCAACACGGGCAAAAAGAAGAGACACTTCACCACAGAGATGAACGAAATAACCCTACAAGGAGACTTTGAAAACTACTACATCCTACCCGATGTAGACCCTTCAGTCGGTGTGGAAATCACCACCAGCTACGACCAAGAGAGCTATATAGTCGAGGAATACCCTCATCTCGTCCTAGAGGAGAGACCGAGGAAGTCCAGGGAGGAGAGGAAGAGAAAAAAAAAGTCTCCCTCCGTCAGAGAACAAGTGAAGCAGATTAAAACGGAGATAGGAGAGGATTGGGTGGTGGAAAATAATATTTATGATCAGGACACGTCTGAGGATTATGATGATAAAAAGGCGGCGCGAGTGAGGAGAAAAAATAAAAAATATCTGGGGTACGACTTTGTGACTTAAATAAATTAACAGTTGTGGACTGGTGTGGTTTCGGTATGATGGCGTTGGCAATGATATTGTAGGTGAAAGGTAACAGATATGCTTCAAGAAGTTAAATCACTACATAGTATAAAACAAAGTCGCTTTTTCTGTCATGTGTCATGTTGTATGTCCCTATGAACGCTCAAATCTTTAAAACTACGCAACGGATTTTGATGCGGTTTTTTTTAATAGATAGAGTAACTCATGAGGAAGGTTTTTATGTATAATATCATCCATTAAACCCGTGCGAAGCCGGGGCGGGTCGCTAGTTAATAATAATAGCCTTTTGTTTCCAAATGTTAACAATACATTAAAAATTTAAAACTACCACCAAATCTATAGTATTATAACAAGTCTCCGCTCGGTGTGCCTTACAGCAAAAGCTAAATTGCTGTAAGAAGTTTAATTAAATAAAAAAAACCCGACTTATCTGAAAAATCAATCCCTCTGCCCTCTTTTTGCAAACGCCATTTTGAAAATGTGCAGCCTATGTCACTACCATAATTCTAAACAATGGAACTAAACCTCACATATCAAGTAGGGCGTGCCAAAGATCTGGATATACAAACATACTTACATACATAATTTACTCTTGATGGAAATGCATTTTGAATTATTTGTATAAAAACACTTCATTAGTTCCAGTTATTTTCTACACTATATTAATTATTTATTAACAAATTAGACCGGCTTCCAACACTATCTCCAGTGAATAAATAATATAAAAATTACTACAGATAGTGTCTAAACCAAAATAAATAATTAAAATAGTGTAGAAAATAAATAACTGTGGAATTTAGTGAAGTGTTTTTTACAAATAAATTAAAATAAATACATACATTCGATAAACATTACCTTCCTGTTGCAGTCGGGTAAAAAAAGTTGACATTATGATCTTTTTATATATGACATGGTGACATGACATTGCATGTCTTGTTACACTTTTTACGTATAATATCATTGGCTTTCCGTGTTAAAATTAAATGGTGTTTTCAATGGTCGCTATATTTTAATAAAAATACGTCATGACACCGTAACTGAAACGGTCTGATTATGTTAAATATCCCTAATGTTTGATATTTCTTTGCAGTATCAATATCAATGGCCTTAAAATGTCGCCCTAAGACATTATTTTTAACACCAATGAAAAGGCGGTAACGCATCAGCGATTCTGCGCCACACAGGTCCTACATAGAAATTAATATATTAATGTATTTTTTTTTGCTTCCTCAGTAATCATTAGTATAATTTAGAAATATGTCTACCCGCCTGGAAATATGAATTTTTATCACTTACACTTTAAAAAGTGTATGAACACTTAAAAATAGTGTATTGCGGGTAGATACATTTTATAAACGAAAGTTCGAAGTCGATATTTAGTATAGATTTTTTAAATATTGACCGCTTGATTTAGTTTAAGATGATTTTTTTCATATATTATGTTGTTGGGATAGTATAAAAAACGTTTAGAACTTATTTGCAAAATTTTGGCTGGCTTACCACATGCAATATTTTAGATGTATGTCAATTACAAAAGTAATAAAAAGTCGGAAATCTTTGACGAGTATATAAATAATTTTCACTGGCTTTTGAGAATAAATTCATAAGATATTGCTATATTTTAGTGATATAAAATTCGTATCCTACGCAATATATATATATTTAATTTTTTTTGGGTAGCCAGTCGATTTATTTTTAATGTAGCATAATGTGTTTGCCAAAAAAATCACTTCTCATCAAAAATTAAGGATTCATTTATGAGATAAATAAAACTCGCTATTTATTTAAATTTTAATTCAAATCAATACTGGATTTATAAAACGAAATAGGTGTTAAGGTTTTTAACTTACTAAATGTTTCTATATTCTGTTAAAAAGCGAGGCAATAGTATTTTGTTTTTAACATTGTATTAATATATCAAAAATACATTTATTGAAGATGTTATAAAATCGATTTAAAGTGAAACAAAATATTTTTGCCGCGTCTGTATTCGCACTAAAAAATAATGAAAATATTAAAAATGTAAACAAACTTAATTCTAAAATTACGAATTTGAGAATACGCAAAGTATGTTTATATTTTTGGTTGTTTAAAGTAATTTAGAAATAATATAATTTAAAGCTGTTTTTAAAGGTTCTCAATGCGTTTTTTACTAACAATTCATAAATTTAAAACTTATTCTCAAGTGACTTTTTGATGAATTAATTTTCATTTAAAAATGTTTTTTCAAGTTTATGAGTTGTTCGTGAAAATGGTCATAATGTAGGCAGGTTTTACAATAAAGATATAAAATTCTACAATGGATTTCATTGCCTTAAAATTGTATTAAAACTGTATAAATTTCTTTCTCATCTGTACAGATTGTCGCTTTTAATCGTAAGCTTAGATTATTAGAAATTATACCATAATTATGTTTTTGGTTTTCGTTAAGTACTGAATATAAGACTATTTTAAAATTGTGTTTTATTTTATACCTTTAAATTTTTTTTAACCTTTTTATTTACCACTATCAAGAATAGCATTTTCTACTAAAAATGTAATAGATTCTTCAAAAAAAGTAATGATTCAGTGACCCTTTCACATATTCATTTAGCAAAGGAGAATGCCCAAATCCGTCCCTATAAAAAAATCAGGATAACCACAACAATGATATATTCATAAATCTATACATATAATAAAACAGTAACCGAACCATTTCTGTACATTGAATATTTTTCAAAAAGAGTAATTGGTATGCAATGTGTATGTTCTATAGATACCAAAACCATGGTTAGAATTTTTTTTCTGTTTATCTGTTTGTAATTGCGTCAATCACGTAATAACCACTGGGCAGTTTTCGATAAAATTTCACATGATGATAGACCAATACTAGGTGCAACTTATAGGCATTTTATTTGAAAAAAATAATTTTAGGGGTGGCTCTCCATGTAAACGGAGGGTAAAAAAATAAATTCGCGAATATATCGTTAAATGAGGTGTCATTGGATAGGTCTTTAAAAATGGAAGTCTTCAACTGCGTTTTTTGCAAAAATAAATATTTTTTGAAATATACGCTTCTATAGTCGTAAAAATGTCATACCACGTGACAATGTGAGATTTCGGTTGAGTTGTAAACATGCCTTTTTAAAGGGACTTAAAACGTATAGATACGGTAAAAACACTCAATAAATTCTCAAAAAAACTTAAAGAAATAACTAACTCTCCGCCCGCGGCTTCGCTCGCGTGTGCTACAATTTTCTGTTTTTAGAAGGGGCGCGCGCACTGTGAGATTTTGGTGAAACGTATTTCCATAGAAAATTATAAAAAACACTATAGACATGCGCGGTCCCGAAACCGTATTTTTTTAAAACTTTTGTTGTGCCCCTCTAAAAAATACAGAAATTAGTAGCCCACGCGTGCGAAGCCGCGGGCGGAAAGCTAGTAATAACATATTTTTTAAAGTTTTGTTGAAATTTGAAGAAAATCTGATGTTGGGTTATTTTTTTGATAATAATAACACTTTATATTGATTTCGAGGCGAAAATGCACATGGTGTTTATACCTTATTTATCTTAATATACATTGTGTTCATTTGGAATATTTTAATGGTTATGATAAGGACATTTTTGTGGTGAACGAAAGAGAAAGAAAAATAATAATATGCTATATTGATTGAATTATTTCGACAAAGGTGTTATAACAGAAAAAACTTATTTGTTCAAAAATATATATTTACAATGTACATACATTCATCATACAATTATATTGAGAAACGTCAGTCACCTTATGATATTTGCCTAAACTTATTCCTATAATTATTCACTTCACAAAATAATTAATAATCCGCCGCAGTGTTCGCCAAGTAATCTCTTCTGCCGATGTTCGAAGCCTGTTTGTTCTGAACTGCCTCCAATTTTGGACATTCTGAAAGAAATATTATTGAGTATAGATAACTTTTCAACATATTTGAATATTTTTTTTATGGAAATTTTTGATTTACTTACTTTTATTTCTTTCTTATCTATGCTAGAAATTTATTTACTTCCTATACACTTTTTAAATCATCGAAGAATTGATTACACAAATTAGTATATAGTCAAAGTATAAAAATTCCATAAATAAATATTCTGGGACATTTGACACTAATGATATATATTTTTATAAATACATACATACTAAAATAGATAAACACCCAGACAGTAGAAAATTACAATGTTCATCACTTAATCATTTTCTACTAGCGGGGATCGAACCCACATTCATCCTCACGGCGCAATAGACTATTGCCATATCTACACGTATTTGCACTTTTGTGAATGTGTATTTAAAATGTGTTTAACTTTTATTTTGATCACAAACTTTGGATAAAAAATACATACCAGTAATTCTATGACCCAAACCACCGCAGTACGAGCATCCCTGCCCATCGGTCGCCGGCACATCCGCCTCGCCCAACATCTCGATTAGGAATGACGGTATCTGCAAATAAAATTTAAATATTATAGTATTGTAAGTTTTAGGCCAAAAATGGGGTTATGAATTTGGTACATATTTTTCCCGTGTGTAATTTTAATGGAACGAAAGCAATTAAAAAAAAAATCAAATATCTTTTTTAGTTAATTATGTATTTAATGTTTTGTCTTCTGCTTGGCGTCTGATAGCAAATAGGCTTCTTAGAGTACTTCGACAAGAATTGGGTCAATTCAGCAATCCAGCAGTGTTGTAGCCGTGGGAACTAAACATGAACATGGGAACCAAAAGTAACATCAAAAGTGGGAGTATTGCTTCAAAATGGACAATGGGAGTATTGCTTCTCTGCATGAATCCTCTCCTTCCTTTTTGACCAAACTGAAATTTTATATACCTAATTATTATTATCTCCTACCTTCTGGCCAGCCTCCCTCAGCAGATGCGCCAGGTCCCTGAGCACGCTGTCGTCCTGCTGTCGCCCCAGCAGCGTGTATTACTTACCTTCTGACCCATTTCTTTCAACAAATGTAACATCAAAAGTGGGATCCAGTATTGCAGTATTGCAAGGGACTAAATCCCCTGTATGAATCCTCTCCTACCATTTTTATCTTACCTTCTGGCCAGCCTCTCTCAACAGATGCGCCAGGTCCCTGAGCACACTGTCATCCTGCTGTCGCCCCAGCAGCGTGGTGGCGACGCCGACAGTTCCTTAGCGGCTGGTTCTCCTATATTGGTCAGTCTCTGTTGATATTGGTCTTACCTTTTACCCTACCGACCTTGGTAAATACGCTAGATCCGTAAACACACTATCCACCAGCTAGAAAATAACTTTAAGGCTTTGCAAGACATTTATTAAATTCTGTTCCATTTCTTTCAGTAAATGTTCACATCAAAAGTGGGATTTGAGTATTGCTTCGAAATGGACCAAAATACCTTCACAAATCCTCTCCTTCCTTTTTGACCAAGCTGAAATTTTATATACCTAATTATTATTATCTCCTACATTCTGTCCAGCCTCCCTCAGCAGATGCGCCAAGTCCCTGAGCACACTGTCGTCCTGCTGTCGCTCCAGCAGCGTGGTGGTGCCGCCGACAGTTCCGTAGCGTCTGGTTCTCCTATATTGGTCAGTCTCTGTGGGGATTGGTCTCACCTTCTGGCCAGCCTCCCTCAGCAGATGCGCCAAGTCCCTCAGCACACTGTCGTCTTGCTGCCGCCCCAGCAGCGTGGTGGCGACGCCGACAGTTCCTTAGCGTCTGGTTCTCCTATATTGGTCAGTCTCTGTGGGGATTGGTCTCACCTTCTGGCCAGCCTCCCTCAGCAGATGCGCCAAGTCCCTCAGCACACTGTCGTCTTGCTGCCGCCCCAGCAGCGTGGTGGCGACGCCGACAGTCCCAGCGCGTCCAGTACGTCCGATGCGATGCACGTAGTTCTCTATGTCTTCAGGCATGTCGTAGTTTATCACGTGCTGGATGTTTTGGAAGTCGAGACCTGGGTATTAATAATAATGTATTATTATTAACCCGACGATATAATAATACATTATTATTAATACCCAGGTCTCGACTTCCAAAACATCCAGCACGTGATAAACCCGACGTTTCGAATAGTTTACTTCGAGCGTGGTCACTTAGATAACTTGGGACCCGGAGAAGGATATAGGATACTTTTAATTTCACGGAAACGGGCTTTATACGCGTAAACCGCAGGGCAAGGCTAGTTTATAATATTTTAAAGGTAATGTAGAAGATTTTTTGAGTCTTTATTGACTTCTTAGGTCAATAATCACATAAATTAATGAAATTGTGGATTATAAGCACCCTGCGGTTTCACCAGGTTGCGGTTGCAGTTTAACAATATGCAAATTAATGAATTTGTAAAATGAGTGATTAAAAGTATTATTTCAAAATTCATTAAATTCAAGTCCAAAATGTATAAATATAGTAATTTCCTCGCGTAATTTCAGGAAAATAATTAACTGCTTTTAAAATTGTCATTTCCATTGTCTTAATTCAGAAAACATATTACCAAAAACCCCTAAACGAATTCATCGTTTCTCTAGAGTACCTTTTCTTGATTAATTATGACTAACCTTTGCTAGCCACGTCGGTAGCAACGAGCACATCCTTCTCCCCCCTCCTGAACGCCTCCACCGCTCTGGATCGTTCCTCCTGGTCCTTCCCACCGTGAATTGCGACTGCTTCTACACCTGGAAACAACGTCTATGTTATTTTACGTGTGTTAGACACGCCCGGTATCACCCGTGTAACTTCTGATCCTGTGGGATTTCGGGAAAACTTAGGCATGGACAACATTTTTGCGTTATTTTCGCTTTCTCTAGATAGATTCTTAGACCTAGACCTAGTTAGAATCTAATTCTAAAAAAGACACTAAGGTTCCCAAAAAAACTCTTCCCACAATAAGAGCGCCCAACCACTTAAGTAGACTTTAATAAATAAATAATAATATGTTTTGAGAGAGTTTCCAAAATATGTGAAGTACTACTGATAAGACTAGACAAAATAGACACTTTGGTTTCCAAAAAATCTCTGTCCACAGTCACAATAAGAGCGTCCCCCCACTTAACCAGAGTTTAACTTACCCTTAAGCAGGTATTTAAGCAGCTATCTTACATCTGCCGTAAAAGTCAATTTGGGAATTTTATAAGACACTATGGCATTATTAGACGGTATCGCGACTTTCATGTGTTTTGAGAGATATTATAAGACATTTTAGGGCAATTGCATATTTTGCATCAATTTTTTCCAAATATGAAGAATGTAGGCAAGTTGAAACTACGTTATGACAAGATCAGTTTTCTTGCGTAATTTTCGTTTTGTCTGTACCTAGAAAGAACCTAATCCTAAAAGACACTTTGGCCCCCAAACCTTCCCACAGTCACAACAAGCGCCCCACAAGCAGAGTGCACTGACCCTTCAGCAGCAGGTACTCGTGTATGGCGTCCACGTGCTGCTTCCTCTCGGCGAACACCAGCACGGGCGGCGGGGTCTTCTGCAGGCAGTGCAGCAGGTGCACGGTGCGCGCCTCGGCCTTCACCAGCTCCAGCTCTTGGCGCGCGTTGAGTGCAGCACAGAGACAGTGGGGAAGCGCCACGGGAGTAAGACTGATGGCCTTTACTCAGGCTCTTTTGAGATACTATAGGCTATTTAGAGTGGACCTCGATTTTGAAGTGTCTATAATGTGACGATAGGAACAATTTGAGGATTTTCCAAGACACTATGGCATTTACGCAGACTATTTTGGGCAACTATAGGCCATTTAGAGTGGATTGCGATTTTGAACTGTCTATAATGTGACGTAAGGAACAAATTAAGGATTTTCCAAGACACTATGGCATTTAGTCAGGCTCTATTGAGGCACTATAGACTGTTTAAGGTAGACCGCGATTTTGAACTGTCTATAAAGTGACGAAAGGAAAAAATTGGGAATTTTATAAGACACTATGGCATTTATAGACAGTACCGCGATTTTCATGTGTTTTGAGAGATTTTTTAAGACACTTTAGTGCAATTAGATTTTTACATCAATTTTATTCCAAATGTGAAGAACGTAGGCAAGTTGGAGCTTTGCTCCAAAATTATGACAAGGTCGCTTTTCGCTTTCACTGTACCTAGAAAGAACCTTATCCTAAAAGAACACTTTGGTCCCCAAAACTTCCCACAGTCACAACAAGCGCCCCACAAGCAGAGTGCACTGACCCTTCAGCAGCAGGTACTCGTGTATGGCGTCCACGTGCTGCTTCCTCCCGGCGAACACCAGCACGGGCGGCGGGGTCTTCTGCAGGCAGTGCAGCAGGTGCACGGTGCGCGCCTCGGCCTTCACCAGCTCCAGCTCTTGGCGCGCGTTGAGTGCAGCACAGAGACAGTGGGGAAGCGCCACGGGAGTAAGACTGATGGCCTTTACTCAGGCTCTTTTGAGACACTATAGGCTATTTAGAGTGGACCTCGATTTTGAACTGTCTATAATGTGACGATAGGAACAATTTGAGGATTTTCCAAGACACTATGGCATTTAGTCAGGCTCTATTGAGGCACTATAGGCTGTTTAAGGTAGACCGCGATTTTGAACTGTCTATAAAGTGACGAAAGGAAAAAAATGGGAATTTTATAAGACACTATGGCATTTATAGACAGTACCGCGATTTTCATGTGTTTTGAGAGATTTTTTAAGACACTTTAGGGCAATTAGATTTTTGCATCAATTTTATTCCAAATGTGAAGAACCTAGGCAAGTTGGAGCTTTGCTCCAAAATTATGACAAGGTCGCTTTTCGCTTTCATTGTACCTAGAAAGAACCTTATCCTAAAAGAACACTTTGGTCCCCAAAACCTTCCCACAGTCCCAACAAGCGCCCCACAAGCAGAGTGCACTGACCCTTCAGCAGCAGGTACTCGTGTATGGCGTCCACGTGCTGCTTCCTCTCGGCGAACACCAGCACGGGCGGCGGGGTCTTCTGCAGGCAGTGCAGCAGGTGCACGGTGCGCGCCTCGGCCTTCACCAGCTCCAGCTCTTGGCGCGCGTTGAGTGCAGGACAGAGACAGTGGGGAAGCGCCACGGGAGTAAGACTGATGGTCTTTACTCGGGCTCTTTTAAGATACTATAGGCTATTTAGAGGGGACCGCTATTTTGAACTGTATATAATGTGACGATAGGAACAATTTGGGGATTTTCCAAGACACTATGACATTTATAGACAGTACCGTGATTTTCATGTGTTTTGAGAGATTTTTGAAGACACTTTGGGGCAATTAGGTATTTTGCATCAATTTTATTCCAAATGTGAAGAACGTAGGCAAGTTGGAGCTTTGCTCCAAAATTAAGACAAGGTCGCTTTTCGCTTTCACTGTACCTAGAAAGAACCTTATCCTAAAAGAACACTTTGGTCCCCAAAACTTCCCACAGTCACAACAAGCGCCCCACAAGCAGAGTGCACTGACCCTTCAGCAGCAGGTACTCGTGTATGGCGTCCACGTGCTGCTTCCTCTCGGCGAACACCAGCACGGGCGGCGGGGTCTTCTGCAGGCAGTGCAGCAGGTGCACGGTGCGCGCCTCGGCCTTCACCAGCTCCAGCTCTTGGCGCGCGTTGAGTGCAGGACAGAGACAGTGGGGAAGCGCCAGGCGTAAGACTGATGGTCTTTACTCAGGCTCTTTTGAGATACTATAGGCTATTTAGAGTGGACCGCCATTTTGAACTGTCTATAAAGTGACGAAAGGAAAAAATTGGGGATTTTATAAGACACTATGGCATTTAGTCAGGCTCTTTTGAGACTATAGGCTATTTAGAGTGGACCGCGATTTTGACCTGTCTATAATGGGACGTAAGGAACAATTTGGGGATTTCATAAGACACTATGGCATTTATAGACAGTACCGCGATTTTCATGTGTTTTGAGAGATATTATAAGACACTTTAGGGCAATCGCGAATTTTGCATCATTTTTATTCCGAATACGAAGAACTTAAGCAAGTTGGAGCTTTGCTCCAAAATTATGACAAAGTCACTTTTCTTGCATAATTTTCACTTTCTCTGTACTATTTACTTCTTCTCTGTACTTTCTCTAGAAAGAATCTAATCCTTAAAAGACACTTTTGTCCCCAAACCTTCCCACAGTCACAACAAGCGCCCCACAAGCAGAGTGCACTGACCCTTCAGCAGCAGGTACTCGTGTATGGCGTCCACGTGCTGCTTCCTCTCGGCGAACACCAGCACGGGCGGCGGGGTCTTCTGCAGGCAGTGCAGCAGGTGCACGGTGCGCGCCTCGGCCTTCACCAGCTCCAGCTCTTGGCGCGCGTTGAGTGCAGGACAGAGACAGTGGGGAAGTGCCACGGGAGTAAGACTGGTGGTCTTTACTCAGGCTCTTTTGAGACACTAGGTTATTTAGAGTGGACCGCGATTTTGAACTGTCTATAATGGGACGTAAGGAACAATTTAGGGATTTTCCAAGACACTATGGCATTTACTCGAGCTCCTTTGGGACACTATAGGCTATTTAGAGTGGACCACGGTTTTGAACTGTCTATAATGGGACGTAAGGAACAATTTGGGGATTTTATAAGACGCTATGGAATTTATAGACAGTACCGCGATTTTCATGTGTTTTGAGAGATTTTTTAAGACACTTTAGGGCAATTAGATTTTTACATCAATTTTATTCCAAATGTGAAGAACGTAGGCAAGTTGGAGCTTTGCTCCAAAATTATGACAAGGTAAGTTTTCTTGTGCAATTTTCGCTTTCTCTCTACCTAGAAAGAACCTAATCCTAAAAGAACACTTTGGTCTCCAAACCTTCCACAGTCCCAACAAGCGCCCCACAAGCAGAGTGCACTGACCCTTCAGCAGCAGGTACTCGTGTATGGCGTCCACGTGCTGCTTCCTCTCGGCGAACACCAGCACGGGCGGCGGGGTCTTCTGCAGGCAGTGCAGCAGGTGCACGGTGCGCGCCTCGGCCTTCACCAGCTCCAGCTCTTGGCGCGCGTTGAGTGCAGCACAGAGACAGTGGGGAAGCGCCACGGGAGTAAGACTGGTGGTCTTTACTCAGGCTCTTTTGAGATACTATAGGCTATTTAGGATGGACCACCATTTTGAACTGTATATAATGTGACGATAGGAACAATTTGGGGATTTTCCAAGACACTATGGCATTTAGTCAGGCTCTTTTGAGACACTATAGGCTATTTAGGGTGGACCGTCATTTTGGACTGTCTCTAATATGACTCAAGGAACACATTGGGGATTTTAGAAGACACTATAGCATTTACTCAGGTTCTTTTGAGACACTATAGGCTATTTAGAGTGGACCTCGATTTTGAACTGTCTATAATATGACTCAAGGAAAAAATTGGGGATTTCATAAGACACTATGGCATTATTAGACGGTACCGCGATTTTCATGTGTTTTGAGAGATTTTTTAAGACACTTTAGGGAAATTAGGTATTTTGCATCATTTTTATTCCGAATACGAAGAACTTAAGCAAGTTGGAGCTTTGCTCCAAAATTATGACAAGGTCACTTTTCTTGCATAATTTTCACTTTCTCTGTACCTAGAAAGAATCTAATCCTCAAAAGACACTTTGGTCCCCAAACCTTCCCACAGTCCCAACAAGCGCCCCACAAGCAGAGTGCACTGACCCTTCAGCAGCAGGTACTCGTGTATGGCGTCCACGTGCTGCTTCCTCTCGGCGAACACCAGCACGGGCGGCGGGGTCTTCTGCAGGCAGTGCAGCAGGTGCACGGTGCGCGCCTCGGCCTTCACCAGCTCCAGCTCCTGGCGCACGTTCAGCGAGGCCGCACCAGCCCGGCCCACGTTCACTGTCACCGGTTTTACCAGGGCCGATCTGGTGACGTATACATAATTCAAAAAAATAATTTATACTTTTAATATAAATAAATACTGATACTATTGCAATTTATTGTGTATTTCTAGTTTAAGATTTTTGATTTGACTGTGAGAATAAATTTATTATTATTATTATTAAATATTTCTGGACATTTAACACGACGCCATCTAGTTCCAAACTAAACAAAGCTTGTACTATGGAAACTAGATAACCGATAGACATACTTAAACATACTTTTTATTGTAAATATATACATCCTATAGATAAATTAACACCCAGACAGTAGAATATTACAATGTTCATCACATTATAATTTTCTACACATGTATCGAACCCACACCCTCCGACGAAATAGACCATTGCTGTCTCCACTGCGCCAAGAGTCGTGATAAACTGTATCATAATAAGCGAAAAAAATCGCGGCACACGTAGTAATACTTTACCTAGCAAAATTTTGAATCTTCCTCGGCATGGTCGCGCTAAACAGTAGCGTCTGTCTCTGCCCGGCAAAGTATGAGAATATAGTTCGGACGTCCTCTTCGAAACCCATGTCTATCATGCGATCTGCTTCGTCCATGCAGAGGTATCGACAGACGTTTAAACGTACCTGAACCATGATATTTTTATATGTTAGGTCCGCTCGCGGTTTTATACTAATGGCAGTAGAATTTGGAATAAAATCTCCGAAATTAATGTGAGTGAAGTTGTGGGCAGGAGGTAGTACACAAAAAGGGGGCATTATATTAGAAATAGACAAAAAAATGCTGAGCAAAACTGTGCTTAAGTCTTAATTAAGAAATAATAAATAAATAACAATGCTACTCCTAGAAGAAGAGAAGAAGCTAGCATAGAAACAATTTAATATCCTGGAGTACATAAAATGTTTATTTAATATTCAGACACTCACCATTTTTTTATCCAACATATCCATAAGTCGACCCGGTGTAGCCACCATTATGTGGACACCCCTTTGCACTGTCTCCATACATTCAGATACCGCCACACCTAAAATTATATAAATAAAAATGATAATTAAATTTATTTATTGGATGCCAAAAGTTACATACTAGATTACATTTTGGTCCCCAAACTATACTAAATTAAATACAAAAAAAGTAAAAATACTACTGAGATAAATGAAATTATAAGAATAGTTTTACTACTACAAAAATAAAAAAAAAACTATGATTAACATATTTGTAAGTTAAATACAATAGGTAAATGGTACAAATTGAGACATGAGATAAAAATATTTTTTTTTTTAATTATATTTAGTGTAAATAGTTTTCAACTTCACTTATGGGATGTAATGAACAATATTTTCGGGCACAGAACGGAAGTGAACCATATTAATATTACTTGACTTCTCCCGTGCATTCGACTCTATTAATATCAATCTGTTGTTTCTAAACTACTTTAATATATATTGAGTCCCAATAGCGTGGAGTGTTATAGTTATTTAAGTGCGTGAACAAAAACTTTTACAGTAATAAAATAGGGTAGTAGGTAATTGATCCCTCTCTAATGGCTTATGATATAGGGGGTGTTGAACAAGGTTCTATCCAGGGGCCACTGTACTACTTGGTATATACTTTTGGTATAATATATAATATACACTATCTACGGCGATACATAAACCTAAAAAGCTTGAAAAAATATCAATAACTATCATAATTAAAAAATATTCTCTTCAGCTTAAGTTCAATTTACTCCCATATTCAAATGCCGTCATGGGGTGCTTGTTCAGTCTATTCGGTTCCGTTTTGTGCAAATAAAAGTTTGAAAAATACTAACCACCAATGGCTAGGCAGCTCCTAATCTCAGGATGGCCGGTCATCTTGAGGTGCTTTACGAAGTGTAGGATAATGTCGTGTGTCTGTTTGGCCAATTCTCGCGACGGACATATTATTAAACCGTAGGGACCTTCATTCCTGTAAAATTAATTAATTTTACTAATAAAAATAAACAACATTTCTGTATTACGTCAACTGAAATGCAAAATATAATTGCTATTTTTATGGAGACTGAAAGAAATTTATTAAGAAGGCTATGCATATTACAGAAGAAAGAAATAAACACACAGTATCAGATTTCATTTATAGTGACAGTCTTCAACAAATATAATTTATTAAATTAATACACATAATAGTAATACTCGCTTAATAAACGGCATCTGAACTTCTTGCTCTAAACACATCATGATGAGGGGTAAGGTGAACACCAGCGTCTTCCCTGATCCAGTGAAGGCAATACCAATCATATCCCTCCCACTTAGCACTGCTGGTATACCCTGGACTTGGATGGGGGTGGGCTTCTTGATACCCTTGGCTTCTAGACCCCGGAGAACCCCTGGGGTGACAAACGTAAAACTAAGTTGTTGAGTCGATAGAAGAGAATGCAGCTTAGCGTGCTTGTACAGTTGCATATAGGTAATGGTTTACGAAAATTCACTCATATTAGATTCAAATTCAGATTGCAATATATTTTTTTATAAAAACAACCATAACTTATAAAAAAATTTTGGAATTCTAACCGACTCTGCGTAGAATTTTTTTTTACCACAGACTTCAAAATTTACTGCATTGTAAACTTGAAATGTTTTTTTTCCGTTGTCTGATATTTCTATTAGTATGCAATGCATGTATCTAAGAAAGCAACTCATAGAGAAAACTTAGTAACTTATGAAAAACAAATAGGGATCACGGTCAAAGTAATATAAAAGATTGGGCAACGTCAATGTTTTCGAAAGAACTACAAAATCCTCAATATCTCAACAGTGATATTTTCGTAGGGCATATATTGAGTTTTTTTGATAGATTATTATCGCAGCTATCATCCCCCAAGAGATGCTCTACTCATTACGGGACACCCTGTATATTAACAGAAAATTCCAATACTTCTTGATATTTGACTGAAATCTGTATAATACCTTTAGGAAACTTCATATGCTGGAACGTGCGTATTGGGGGTGGTACATCCTCCCCCTCCACAAGTATCCTTAACTGTTGGCGAACCCGTTCATGCCTGGACTCTGGCAGTTCCAAGATACTGCGCGGTGGACGCCATGATGTCTTTATTGGTTCTGAGTATTGAATACCTGCAGAAAAAATAATGTTTACAGAAATAATTGCCTTATAGTTTTTGTCCTAAATAAAATATACCTTGGTTAAGTTTTGGGAATCAACCAGGCAAAGTTAGATCACCATTTATAGGTGAAAAATACCTTGATTTTATGAAAATTATATCACTAGCTGACCCGGCGAACTTCATACCGTCTTTTTTTAACGTGACGTATTTGTCAGACACGAACTGTTTGTATGGAAAAATATAATTGTGGTTTTTACTATTCTATTTACAATTTTTTCATATTTTCTTACCGTTTAAACCTTTCCTGTACTTCCATAAATATTTCAAGACAAAAATTAGTCAAATCGGTTCAGCCGTTCTCGAGTTTTAGCGAGACTAACGAACAGAAATGGATTTTTATTTAAATAGAAAGAAGAAAGATTGATAGATAGATAGATATGTATTATCATCAATAATTTAATATAATCGACGTTTTACTTTAAACTTATCGGATTAATATTTCAGTGCCATCTAGGTTGAGGCGTCTTAACACCTATAAACTGTTCTCGCTACCGTTAAGTAAAACAAACATCAGGTACAACTCACCTATTACACGAACTCTAAGACATTATAACTATATAGTAAGGATACAAAATTTTGATATCTTTTACGATAACTGGCCAGTAATAAAACGGAAATTGGTAAAATATTACCTAAAAGTAACACAATAAGATGTATTGTAAACAAACATAAAGTAGGTACTAAATTGTTTCTTTTTCTTTGTTTTTATATTCATTTTCTCTTAAATATAAGGTTACATTATATGGAATCGTGCGCCAGAGAACAACAATCAATATTAATTTTAATTGAAATATTTCACATAAAAAATAATTGCCCGAAACAACATATACATTAATATGGACAACATAACTTTGAGAAAAAAACCATTACAAAAGCAAAAATCGGAATCCAATATACAAGACATTATAAATGATTCCCAATCAAGCAAAACTTGCTCTGGTTTTTCTGATTATTCTACAAATAACGACAAATTCAAGCGAACCATTTCTGTACATTGAATATTTTTCAAAAAGAGTAAATGGTATGCAATATGTATGTTCTATAGATACCAAAACCATGGTTAAAAAATTTTTTTTCTGTTTGTCTGTTTGTATGTGCGTCAATCACGTAATAACCACTGGGCAGATTTTGATAAAATTTCACATGCTGATGGACCAATATTAAGTGCAACTTATAGGCTACATTTTATTTGAAAAAAAATATTTTTAGGGGTGGCTTTCCATACATGTAAACGGAGGGTATAAAAATAAATTCACGAATAGATAATTAAATGAGGTGTCATTGGATAGGTCTTTAAAAATGAAATAAAGGTTTCTAAATGCGTTTTTTGCTAAAATAAATATTTTTTGAGATATACGCTTCTAAAGTTGTGAAAATGTTATACCACGTGATAATGTGAGATTTTGGTTGAGTTGCGAACATGCTTTTTTATACTCTTAACGTATCGATTAAGACATTAAAACACTCAAGTAATGCTCTAAAACCTTCAAAAAATAACTATCTTCATTTTCTCGTAAAACAAAAAGAGGAGGAACATGTATTTTGGTCAAGCAAGGTATCCCATGTTATAATTTGGATTTTATAAAAGAATATTCCAGTAATTTATTTTTTGAATGCTCAGGTATAGAACTGAAACACCTAAATATGCTGATCATTTGTATTTATAGAATACCTGGACTAAATTACAATGTTTTTATCGAAAAACTGCAGCATTTATTACAAAAAATTGCATCTAAAAATAAAAAAATAATATTATGCGGGGACTGGAATAAAACTAAGTTTTCAATTGAATTGATTAACTTGCTTAAAAATTTTAATATTGAATGTCATATAAAGACAGCTACTAGAAAGACTGCATGCTTGGACCAAATAGCTAGCAACATAAAAAAAGGAATATTTGTAGAGGTGGATTATCAGACCATGAAACAGCTCAAATATTAAGGATCAACATAAGCAAACCTAAAATAAATTCTTATTGGTTTGAAAATATAAGAGATTACTGTAAAAATAATGTGCGCAAATTCTGTGCATGTTTATCATCATTGAGTTTCTCTGAAATATATGAATTCAATGATTTAAATGACTCCTTTACAGCTTTTCATAAATTATATATATTATTTTATAACTTATGTTTTCCTCTTGTAAAAATTAAGAGAGAGATAGGAAAAACAAACTCAAAATTTCCTGTGTGCGTAAACGACATATGTATTTAAAGTTTTTATATACAGCCAATAAGAAACATATATTGAGAAATTATGAGAGATATAAAAATATTCTAAAAAAAGTTATTCTTAGATCGAAACGAATTCAATGTGAAAATTACATTAAAACAAATAAAAATAAAAGTAAAGCGTTATGGATAATGATTTCAAATAACATTAATGATGAAAATAACTCTAATGCTATTGAGAAGATAATTGTGAATAATAATATATATGACTCAATGCATGACATAACTGAACAATTTAATAAATTCTTTATTGACATGACAAATGAAACAAATTTTAAATTTAATATGAAGGATATAAAAACGACAATGACGATCGATAAAAGTGATACTATATTTTTGACACCAACAAACGTCGATGAAGTCAGAAAAATAATTTTATCATTAAACAATACAAACGCTGTAGGTTCCGATGGAATCTGCACAAAAATTCTAAAAAGAACAAGCCAATATATTTGTAAACCATTAACATACTTAGTAAATCTCTCTATGGAGCAAGGGGTTTTTCCGACCACCTTAAAGACATCCGTTGTAAAACCTTTATTCAAAAAAGACGACCCATCAGATATAAAAAATTATAGACCAGTTTATTAATACCGGTAATTTCAAAAATTTTTGAAAAGGTAATACTAGAGAGACTAAGGAAGTATGTAAAGCAAAATAAACTTCTAGTTCGGCAACAATTTGGGTTTAAGAAAAATAGCTCTACATCATTAGCATGTTTTGATTTAGTGAAAGAAATAATCGACGCTCTTATTGAAAAAAAACCATCAGTCGCAATTTTCTTAGACATGAGCAAGGCATTTGATTTTGTCAATCATGAATTGCTTTTGTATAAATTGGAGAGATACGGAATTCGCGGAAAAGCAAATGAATGGGTTGCAAACTATTTAAAAGAAAGGGAACAATATGTAGAAGTTGCAAAAATAGAAAATAAAAGTAAAATTATTTATAAATCCACAAAACGGATAAATAATTCTGGAGTGCCACAAGGCAGTGTCCTGGGTCCATTTTTATTTTTGCTGTACATAAATGATATACCAAATACAATTGACCACAAAATAGTTTTATTCGCCGATGACACTACACTCATAATTAAAGTAACTGCTATAAACTCATACGAAAAAGAAATAAATGAAACTCTTGGCAAGATATTAAAATGGTTAAGAAATAACAACCTAAGAATAAATTTAGAGAAAACAAAAATGATGCAATTTCAAACAAAAAATTCTAAAATTATTGATTTAAATATTAGTTATGATAATAAAATTGTGGAACAAGTAAATTTTCATAAATTTTTGGGTATTTCGTTAGACAAAGACCTTAACTGGAAGGTTCACATAGAAAATATTTGTGACAGGGTTAATCGCTTAGTTTACGTTTTAAGGCGTTTACGAAATACAGTGTCTACTAATGCTGCTATAACGGCCTACCACGCATATGTGTCGTCCGTACTGTCTTATGGATTGATTTTATGGGGAGAGTCAACGGATCATGAAAAAGCGTTTATAGCACAAAAAAAGTGTATTCGCGCAATGTGTGGATTAGGACAAAGGGACTCCTGCAGAGATATTTTTATTAAATTACGCATTTTGACATTAACAAGTATGTACATACGAGAAGTGTGTCTATTTGTCAAGAAACATCCTGAATATTTTAAGACAAGAGGAGATGTAAACACATATATTACAACTAGACATAAGAACAAATTGTATTTCCCGACATGCCGAATTAATATGGCTAAAAACAGCGTCATATTCAGGACGATTACTATTTATAATAAGATTCCAGACGAGTTAAAAAAATTACTTATAAATTTATTCAACAACAGATTGAATTCGTCAATGAGGAGGCAGTTTTATAACATGGACGAATTTATGAATAATGTGTGACCTATGATATGTGGTTCTTTTTTTATATAATTTGATTTGTATTCTGTAGACATTTAAAGAATTTTGTAATTTTAATATTTATATAATTAATACAATTTGCATGCCTAGATTACAGGCAGAATGTGTAAGATATACATAGTAATATCTTACTAACATCTTATGTAACTACATTCAGCAAATAAAGTTATTTGAATTTGAATTTGAATTTGAAATTAATAAAAATCTGTTAATAATAAAACAAAACTTTGTAAACCCTAGTTAGGGTTATATACTATGTGTAAGCCGTGGTCACTTATAAATGGATGTGCATACGCCATGTTTAATTGTAAAGTACCATAGACGTAAGTTTGTTATGTAACAGTCCTTTTGTGATCCTTAATAAATAAATAAATAAATAAACATGAACTAATGAAATTAGTGTCATTACATCATGTCCTATCAACAAAAAACAGCAAACTTCTACAGTTATGGGACTGCAAATTTTCACATAAATCAAGAAATTAAAATTTGAAATTCATTTTATAGGCTCACTAGAAGAATTAAAAAATAATATGGTACAAGTACTCTGTCTTGATAAAAACTTTCAAGAATTATAAAAGTTTTAAGATATTATGAGGATGGATTGTTTAAATATTTTTTATACTGTATTCGTTGAGTCTATTAGATTCAAAAACAAATTCAAAGTTCATAATCTTTTTCTGTTTATTGTTATAATAAGTCATTATTTTCTTGAATTAATTCAGTATATCCTCAAATACATTATTTTATATTTGAAACCTACAAAAATACCATAGTTGCAATATTAACTTATCCGTAATCTATACTAATATTATAAAGCTGAAGAGTTTGTTTGTTTGAATGTGCTAATCTCAGGAACTACTAGTCCGAATTAAAAAATTTTTTTAGAGTTAGATAGCCCATTTATCAGGGAAGGCTATATACCCCGATATTCCCACGAGAGCGTAGCTCTGGGGCACAGCTAGTATGAAATAAATGGATTACTCTCCATTTCTAAAATGGACATTGCGGTCTCTTAATCTAATAGACTCAAATATTATAGTTAGTAATTAAATATCTAATAATTTAAATCTTACCTTTAGCCAATTCAGCTACACCCATCAAAGCTTTGCTCTGGGCCACACTCTCCAATATATGCTCTTCCTCCTTAGCCTGCTTCTCTGCAGCAGACAATGCCCTGGCTTCAGCAAGCCGCTTCAATTCACTGTGCTGATCCAGGAGTGAGACGTTGTAGCGTCTGCCCCATTCTTCTTGAGAACCTGTGAAAGATATAAAAAGTTAACAATAGCTTAGATTTATTTTGTGTTTAATGTGAGAAGTAATTGCACTAGAATTTACTAATCTACACCAATACTATAAAGAAGAAAACTTTGTTTGTTTGTTTGATGGTAATGAATTGGCTCAAAAACTACTGTACCAATTTTAAAAATCCTTTCACCATTTGAAAGGTACATTATCCACAAGTAACATAGGCTATATAATATATAACATTATGCTGCAGGAGTAAAGCCCTGAGATTTACTTTTTTTGTAAAGTTAAACAACAGTATCTTCAATTTCTTTTTAATTATCTTGAATAACTCTATGATGCTTATGAATGAGAAATGTTTTGATGTATTTCATATAATATATGCATAAATAACCAAAATTAAATTAAAATATCATCAACCATATACATTTGTTATTATAATATACATATTTATATAATACTACTTTCCCAGTTTGTTATAAATGTAAAAATTAAAACGTAGGTACGTGTCTTTTATATGTAACGCGTTTGCTTTGCTTCTGCAATATGAATTGTCAATATCTATAAATTAAACATTTTGTCAACACATGTTTTACTATAAGCAGTTATTTTATATTCTAGTTTTAAGATACATAAAGTGTTTTTTGTATTGCTTTACTGTGTTTGTGTTGCTATTAAAATAAAATAAAATAAAATAAACCCAGATAAAAATCAGTTGAAATAGTTTTAATGCCTTTTTATTGAAGGGTAATCTGGTAAAAGTCACCTTTTACTTCTTATATCTCTAAAATTATCACATCTTATTTAAAAGGATAAAATGTTTTTATTTAATGTTTAGTTATAGAAGGAACATACAACTTTAACAACCAAAAAAAAGTCATAAAATAGAATGTAAGTAAAAATACCGTCATCATCCGGGTCATTATCACTGGAGCTTTTAGTTTCTGCAGCTACTTCATTCGCCACTTGCCCTAATCTTCCCAACTTTAACAATTTCTGCTTCATCCGTTCTTTAACTGGTACATAGGGTTGGTAATTATCCACATCGTCTTCTGAATCTGACGATTTCTCATCCCGTCTGTAACGCTTGATAGGTGGATCGGACATTTTTCAAGTATTTGTGGCTTTTAAATGTAAATTCTCTTTAAAAATTCGTAAAATTCAAAACAATAACACTGTTTAGTGTTTATGAAGACATGATTTTGACGTTAGTTGTTTGGTTATGTGTCATTATCAACTGTCAAAAAGTTAAAAATAGATAAAAAAATCTTGAATTCCTTTCTTCATATTTTTTAATTATAAAATTCACATTTTAAAAGTACTAGTAGAAAACTATTAACCTGCGATATTTTGTTTGCGTTGATTTTCTTTATGTTGATTCAAGTTATAAACTTTATTACCCCTCTCTTTGTTTAAAAAGCGAAAAAAAAAATCACGTACACTATTATAATTTTTATGGGAAGTCCTGCATTCTGAGATAGTTTTTACTATTCGGAATGCAGGAGCTCAAAACAGATGAAAATTAATGAATTTTAATGTGATCCACCTTAATTTGTAACCAATTATGTATTATTTGATAAATTGATATTTTTTAATTTAATTTAAATAAAACTATTCTTAATAAATTATAAATCATTCAGCCGTTTATGAAAATAACATAAAATTCACAAGTATTATCTTAGTAGGTATAAAAATAAATAAATAATAGAAAGTGAGCTTAATCTTTAAATTACACGTCTGTTACGTGTATCACATTTTCAAGTACAGTAGAAACTCGATTAACCGGACTAATTATTGTCGTTAGGCATTCGGATAATCGAAAATCCGGATAATCGAATGTACTAAGAAAAGTGGGTTTTGTGCATACTGCTATTTATTAAAA
>LQNK01000043.1:135448-150875 GCA_001586405.1 Phoebis sennae | reverse complement strand
TCGCTCATGTACGAAACTACCCCATGGATTTTAAATTTTCTTTCTCTTGTCCCAGAATCAGGCCTCAATTTTCGAAGACTAGTTGGAATGTAACAACTACCTTCATGAGCAATTTAAGGTTCGAATATTATATACTAAGGAAGACATTAAGGTGATGCGTGTTTCAAACAGTGATGGACCATATAGGGCTGAATTGATTGGTTTGTTAATCAATTCTTTTTCTTTCTTTCTTCTTCGGTCCCTCTCCCACGACATGTTGGCAAAACATGTATTTTTCCTTTAAACTCCGCTATCAGTCTTCATTTTCGTAATCACACATTTTCTGTCCATACCCTTCTTTACCCAATTCTTTATGTTTGTTACACGCGGACACCGAGTATTTTATAAATAGGAAAGCACATGACTTTTTTCTTTTCGGTTCATTGACCATTTTTAGCTATAGATTTACTCCTTCATTTATTACGTTTCTTGAATACTTTTGTTCACAATAAGCAAATTTATTTGAGACTCGTACCCTAAACTCAAATTAGAAATAGATTTATTATTATTAAGGATTCTAATTGTATTATGATCTTTTTATCGACGGTGAACAGTTTATAGAAATTATTCTTACAGAAAGTACTTAGCTTAAGATTGAATAAGCCGCCGGTTCCTATGTACGATGTATTGTAATTCTTGACTGAAATTACGCGAATGCTTGCGATATATGTATACAACATTGTTTGCTTATGGAAACGCAAAATCGTTTTCTGAGTGAAAGCCATTACGAAAGAAATATAAAAATAGTTGGCACATTATGCAATTATTTCTGTCTTGACATATCCTTTGCCACAAAAACAACAACAAAACGGAACACGGTTCCTTTTGTCAATGTCAAATCAAAATATAAGTGACACGTAATTTCACATAATTAAATTTGCTTTTTGTGACCTCCAAATGTGAAAATTCACGTTAAATTTTACATGTACCGATCACTTATACCGCGGCAAAATGTCCGATAAAGGTTTTGGTGATCATATAAACAGGGGTGTTGTGAAAAATCCATTGTTGTCTACTGCTGTAACAGGGCTTTCTATCGAGGATTTGACGCACAATACAGTATTGCTGCCCGCGGTACCGAGTCAAGAACTGATCACAAGACAAGGTAAGTGCTATTTTAATCCCGGGATAGTGCAAAAACATGCTAAATAGTTGACCTTCGCGAGAAAGTGACTTCATTCTGAGACACGAATTTTTGAGCTAGAAGCTGTCAGTTGAATCGTAAACTTGCCCTAAACGTGGTGCGAGTCGTGTTATTGTTCATATCCTGTCCAAAGTATACGCGTTTTAACGTTTTTTTATTACATAGAAGTGATTTGATAACAAAACAATTCATCTTAAATATTTTTACCTACCAAAACATGCCTTCATTCTTGTATCGAAATCAAATTAATCCGTTTTCTTACGATGTTGAAGATAAATATGACTGGATCTATTACCCTGGATGTACCCATGTAAAGAGGTTTATAAAAAATAAAGTAAGTTGTTAATGTATGTCATGAACTATACTTATTATCTTATAAGAAAGTATTACATAATAAATAATAAATTTATCTCAACACATGACTGAATTGGCAACCTTTAATTACAACTTTATAAATTGATTTGGCTAATCAATAGGTAATTTGGTTTATTTAAAATATCAATTACTTATTTTAAGCGAATTATTTAATACAAGCTGTTGGCTGCGGTTTCACCTGTCTTTAATTCAGGGTCCAAACACCAAAAAAAGGTATTCCATGGCCTAATCCAGTTAATAATCTATCTATGTAGTAAATTCCATCAAAATGTGTAATTGATACACAAACATCCATACATTGAAAATACCCATTAATTATCAGTTTAGTTACATAGAACAGTTCTTATGATAAGTAGTCAAGTTCTTTAAAATTTAAATACTTTGGGATTTATAGGCTATCTGAATATTTTATAGGTTAAATTTGTAATTTTAACAAATTTAACCAATAAAATATTCAGATTCAGAGTTAAAATTCAAAGAGTTTTATTTTTAAAATGGGCTTCTTATAGCATTTTAAATATTTTGTTATGTAAAATATAAACTAGTTACTAATATAAATTGAGTTTGAGAAACAATAAGTTTTAAAATTTAATTTAATCACTTTGCTTATAAATTACATAAAGTTTCATGAAATGTGAAATAGATCATTTTTTTGCATGTTTTTATTAATATGTACCATATCTCCGTGCCGGGGAGAGCACATGTATGCTGTTAGTCTTGCACTGAATTACTTTCCAATTGTATCAGATAACTGTACTGTCATATTATGCAAGTGTGCGAATAGAGTGCACTATAATATCTTGTGTGCAAGCACCTAGTGAATGCTTAGACAGGACATGTTGGCTGAAATTCGGTTAGTAAGAATATTTGATAATGTTGCATTTACCCAGACAGATAAAATATCTTGCATTATACAATATTATGTTTTTAAAAGTTATTAATTGTAAGTTATAATCAAGATCGGATAACAGTAATGTTAATAACTTATCATAATCTAATTAAGATAATGTTATTGATTAATGTCAAGCACTGTTAGTTGCAATTATGAAACACCATTTTGCAACTGTGGATTTGTTTCTTATATAACATATAAAATAATGGGCCTGCAGTTTCACTGGTGAAATAATCCTCACTACAATATTCTACTAGGCTTAAGTCTACAGCGTACCAATAATAAACATGGTGTTAACGTGACACCAATCTTGGTTACCAATTGATTGGTTATATAACTATGGTCATAATTAGCTAATGGAAACTATTTGTATCTTTATACTGTAACATTCCACCCTTTATAGGAAGACTTGTCTTAACAGATATAGCATAATAAATAAAAAAAAGTTCTTCCTGCCAGCCAACTGGAAATCTTGCCAACATGTTTTCGGTCCCAGCAGGGATTCGAACCCACGATATGTACTTAACAATACAACCACTAGACGTATGAGGTAGTCAATCAACATTATATATATTTCCTGTGCACCCTCATATCATGATCAGAACAAATTTTTCAACTTTTCTGCTTCATAATATTAGTATTAAATACAGTTATATATAAGGAATGTGCGTATTATAGCATATGTGTTACACAGACATAATCATTGGTCAAGGAATGCTGTTTACCATGAGATGACCTGATGTCCATAAAAATAGATAATTTATGTATATTGCTAATATGTATGTATTTGTAGGTACTTGCAAATATATTAGATACTTACTTCCCTCCCGTAGATAATGCTACGTGTTATACATATATATGGCTATATATAACCTATGTTACTCATGGATAATGTAGTTTTTTAATGGTGAAAGAATTTTTAAAATCGGTCCAGTAGTTTTTGAGACTATTCATTACAAACAAACAAAGTTTTCCTCTTTATAATATTAGTGTAGATGATATTGACTTGTGGATGACTAGGTTTAAGAATCAACTTATTTTAAGAGATTGACTTTATAAAAATAACAATCACGCAAAATAGAGTTTTCATATGAAGATAGTATGGCAATAAAAAGTAATGACATTGTTAATCTGAAATTTTAGAACTAAATAACCCTTTATAATCTCACTTCCTTCAATTAAATCCTAGCTGAAATATTTAATAACTTAAAATAAATTCATAAAACTTTTTTACACTAAGGAAATGTAAGATTAATACATAATATTAAACATGGTTGCTTTCTGTTATCTGTTCCTATGCTTTTTTAGACCTCTAATACGGGATTAGAGGTACAAAAACTTACAAAAAATGTCTTAGGAGGTAAATTTTTGAAGTAAATAATTTTTTTCTGCAATTTAAATAAAAATTTTTGCCAAAAAATAGAACCGACTTCCTCGCTCTAAAAAGTAGAAAATAACTTTTATTTCATTTTTGTTGAAATCTATACAAAGTCGGTGCAAAATCTTGTTAAATTGAAAATAGATAAAGGCACCGACTTTGTATAGATTTCAACAAAAATGAAATAAAAGTTATTTTCTACTTTTTAGAGCGAGGAAGTCGGTTCTATTTTTTGGCAAAAATTTTTATTTTATCCTTTTTAGTGTCCTGTGAAGGGTAATCACATCATCTAGTCACAATTTAGTTGATATATACGTCATTAAACCTTAACCGCAGAGCTTATTCCGTTGATTTTCGAGGAGTTCCCTGGAATATCTTCCACATGGATGATCAGACTTGAACCAAATTTCTATGGGACCACACATGAACGAACTACTCTTTCGAATGCAAAAAAAAATTTCCAAATCGGTCCATAAACGCCGGAGATATGCGGTAACATACATAAAAAAAAATAAAAAATAAAAAAAATAAAAAAATACGGTCGAATTGATAACCTCCTCCTTTTTTTGTAAGTCGGTTAAAAATAAGTTAGATTGAAATTTTATTTTATTTTTCCTCAAGTAGTTGAGTAGATAGGCCCACCACCTGGTGACGTATTATCGTTGAATTTTGGGACATGTGTGTATATCTGGGTTGCGGCGCCGGGTCGCTTATATTAATATAATAATAAAACACAAATATATATCACAATTTATTTCATAAAGATATAAAAAAAACTTAAAACAAAGTATGGCTGAAACCTCTTAATCCTAATTAAATGTACAACATCAATTTTTTACCCGTATTAGTACTTAAATTATCCAAAATATAATTAATAATACAAGTTTTTATAGAGTTATTTGTAAAACATAATGTCAGGTTTATATAATGGCAGAATTTACAAAAATTAGGTTAGGTTTTGTTTTTTTATAACAGAGCAGGCAAAAGAGCATATGGGTCACCTGATGTTAAGTGATCGCCGCCGCCCATGAACACCTGAAACACCGGGAGTGTCGCAGGTGCTTTGCCGGCCTTTGATGGACATATACGTCGTCTCTTGAAGGTCCCAGTGTCGAATTTGTTCGGAAATACCGCAGGTGGAAGACGTTTTGAAGTTTGTTATTGATAGAAGAAAAATTTAAAAAAATAATATAAAATTAATTTGAATGAGTTAAAAATATTTTTTAAATAAAATTTAATAAATTAGATGCTCATTATTAATTATCTTTGTAAAAACCCGAAATTATCTATAAAAAGATCAATTTGATGATTTTTTCGTTTTGCAAGTGCTACAGGAAAGTTTATATAGCCTATGCCACTACACATGTCAAAATCTGTCCAGCCGTTTGGACCATTAGCCGTGCAAATATGGGATCAAAAACATACATACATATGCTCGAATATTATTACCCTTACATCACAGTCGGGTCAAAACAGTTAGAACAGTTAGAACCGACCTAACCTAAGATATTGTGTCGGTGAAAGGGTTCTTTATGTGTTATTCAAGCACGATTTGTATGAGGTTTGATTTTTGTACCTATCTATATCTATATATATAAAACTCAAAGGTGACTGACTGACATAGTGATCTATCAACGCACAGCCCTAACCGCTGGACGAATTGGGCTGCAATTTGGCATGCGGGTAGATGTTATGACGTAGGCACGTGCAAGAAAGAATTTTGATCAAATTCCACAGGAACGGGGAAACAGATATATGCGGGTAAACCCGCGGGGCGTAGCTAGGCTATGAGGTTATTTATATTTTACAAACAACTTTATAGGGTTACATATATTTATAGTGGCATATTTAGTAATTATATAAACTGTTAATTATGTTTTATTTAAATGAATAGTAAATACTAAATTCATATTTTTGGCACCTTATAAAAATATTGTTAACGTTTTTCCTATTGGTCCTCATATTTTCTCATAAATAATATTACATATAATAGATTTTTTTATTAGATAATCTACCAAACAACCGTTGATTTATAAGTGTGATTATTTTTATAAACCTTTGCAAAATAAAATAATAATAAATATTAATTGCTTTTACAAAAATCTTTTAGTTTTAAATATAATTTCTTTATATAAAGTATTTAAAGAAAATAAAACTGAATAAAAATGAAACTGAATAAAGAAAAAAAAAAACAAGTCATTTGTCGTCCTTGTCTCACTTATTGAGAAAGACAGGGATAACAATAGACCAGCATTTTTATAAATGAATACTTAAAATTAAAGGTAACATTATATCAATTTTGTTTTTGTTCAATATGTAATAGCTGCCTAATGCTTAATGTTATAAAGCTTTTCATTCTGTGTCAATCTTTAAATGTCATAATGTAAACTTAAAGAGTTTGTTTAAATGCGCTAACCTTAGGAACTACTGGTCCAATTTGAAAAAAAACTTTTTATGTTAGATAGACCATTAATCGAGGCTGAAGGCGAAGTGTTGTTTTAAATTGTTGAGCATGTTTTAAATTATTTATTTATTTAATAATTTCATGTCCTATAATCCATCTAGTTTCATAATAAGAAAATATTGCGTGATAAATCATTAAAATTGCGTATTTTTTCTTTACAATATTTTACAGACCTTGTAAATATTGACACAGATCAAAAAATTATTAAATTAAATATGTTATAGCTATTTTTATGTGTTAAACACAAATATAAATTAAAGTTCTTAATAATTAAGAAATAATGAAAATAAAGTAATAATTACGAATTTAAAGTCATTTTTTATGACTTTTTATTTTCACACTAGTAAAAAATATATTAGTCATATTATTTATTATTCTGTGTGAATATAAATTTAAAACTTATTTCTTAAAAATATTTTGTATACTCTTGTAATTTATAAATTAATTAACTCTATTATTAACCATTTAATTGAAAACCTGTAAAAGTTACCTAGTAAGGGATGTATTTGTTCATAGAATATAAATAGGTGTAGAGCGAGCAATGTTGGTCCCTTCTAACAAGCATAAGTATCAGAAGATTTTAGATATACTTATCTACACTAATATTATAAAGAGGAAAACTTTGTTTGTTTGTTTGGTTGTAATGAATACGATTGGACCGATTTAAATAATTCTTTCATCATTTGAAAGCTACATTGTCCACAAATAACGTGGGCTATATTTTATAGGCCATTATGATACGGGAGCGAAGCTGCGAGGATGAGCTAGTTAGATATACTTGAGAGTTTTGAAGTTGTATCTATCTTCAATGCAAATACAAAGTGATTTTGATGTTTAAAAAAGTTCAGGAATTATAATGATGTAAACTAGTTATTACGTTTATATACCAGTCGCATATCAAGATCCAAAAGTGGATGTGGTGCACACACATCCTTTTTTTGCGATGATCTTTACGTATGGGAGAGGAAGTAATTATTTAAAAGGTAGACCCTTCCTTCGCGCGTCTGTGTTAGTGCAAAATTTACAACAACCTCGAAAATATCACGGCACAAGTCTTATAAGGGTGTAGGGAGTCTTTAAAAAGTAGACCCTTCTCTTGCGCGTTTGTGATACAAACAAAATTTACAACAATCGCAAAAATATAACGTCGCAAATCTAATAAGGCTCATACTGCCCACTATGGTTGACCTGTGCTTGCTCTATACCTGTTTATACTCTATATCTTGTATTTACATAGTTCTAGTTGACATTCCTAGATGTATATGTGGGTAGATCTCGCACCTCCTTTCTCCGTCGCACGCACCAGTATATAAGAAAGATCACTAGGGCTAGGATGGCTATGAATAGTATGACTCCTAGGACTATGGCTGCTATGACGGAGGGGGGGAAGTAATCTGAAAAAAAAAATGGGTTGTGTTTATTACTTGTCTTGTTGTAGAGATATTTGTTGACGTCTAAAATGTTAAAAAATCACGTATATTTGTCGGTGTGGATGAAAAAGTGGGTCAAAAATTTTTTTAGGGGATATGAAACTTTGTTTAATGATAACCTCCTCCTTTTTTTGAAAGTCGGTTAAAAACGAACTGAGCGTTTAAAAGTAACGTTTTTTGTATGTACAAAGCGTTCATAAAGTTTACGAATTACAAAAAATTTTTTTTTGTAAATTTTACTAGAAACTCACTAGAAACATTACATTAAATATTGTGGTTAGTTTAGGTTAAATAGAACTTCGTTGAAGTTTTATTTATGAAGTTTTGGTCGTATATCACCCCCACGGGGGAGGGATAAGGTTAGCCTAACTTAACAAAAACTTACGTTCGAACACGCGCACGTCCTATCTGTACCGTGTCCATGGCAAGATTGACTGAATATTTGATGACTACCCTCTGTCCGAAAATTTATGAGTACCCTCTGATCCTAAATTTGATGACTACCCTCTGTCCCAAAAATTGATGAATACCCTTCGTGGCATAGGTTAGGTTAGGTTAGAGGTTAGGTTAGGTTAGAGGTTAGGTTAGGTTAGAGGATAGGTTAGGTCAGGTAATAAAACTCACTAGAAATATCGACTATATAGCTGTTCGTGTTCCCGAACGCGTCGACCGCGTTGATGACGACCCTCGGCGCGCAGCAGGTGGCGCGGTACGTCGCCAGCACGTCGTCGCGCGAGCCCGAGATGAAGTTGGCGTCGTACGTCACCCCCACGGGGGAGGAGGTCAGGCGGAGGAGACCTGGGGATGGTGGGTTTTGTTAAATGACTGGTTGAATCGCGCTGCTTCGCTCCCGTAGCATAATGTTATATACATGTAAGAAAATATGTTATGTCTTGATTTGAATTTGCCGTCCACTGTGTCGCCATTATTTCAAATTCAAAATTATTTTTATTCAAATCAAGAAATGACATTTCTTACATAGACTCGTAGATAATGTGGATTTCGAATGGTAAAAGAATTTAAAAACCGGTCCAGTAGTTTTTAAGCCTATTCATTACAACCAAACAAACATGCAAAGTTTTCCTTTTATAATATTAGTGAAGATTAAAACTAATAAAAAAAAAAACTAAAAAAAGCAAAATAATAACAACTTTACCTCAAATTTAAACTAAGATATCATTTTTTATTTTTGTTAGTTTCACTACCTATAAGGGGAGGTTAGCTTGATTAATTTTTTTTCGACATCACATTTTTTATAGTTATTAATTAATTCTTAATCTAATTTCAACGCTAAAAATAATAATGACGTACCCCCTTCTGAATCCCGTGCTACAATAGAGGCTGACCAGACATGTTCATTGCAGTCGTCACCTTGCCGGAGTAAGCACGAACCCTAGAATATAGATTAAACTTCCAATTTCAAAATTTAAACATCTGTTGGATGGCTTATTAATTGTAATACATTTTTATTACTACCTGAAGACACTTTCAACTAGATTGGTTGCTAAAAGACTATTTTATTTATCGCGTTCCATTTTGTGTGAAACACACACATATAGTATAAATATATACACAAGTTCACCTGGAAATTGTGACGTACGCTCGGTGGGGACGCGTCGTTGATCGACTGCCCAGCGTTCAGCACGTAGACGTACGCAGATATTGACACTTGCTCGTTGCCTGAGGGTAGGATGAAAAAACAGTGACGATTAATGCTAAGACTAACGGCCGTTTATAATAATGTATCAAAGATTATGGATAGATTGTAATCTCAGATTATATGACATTAGATTGACAAAAGTCATAACATAACCTATCCGTTGACAGCATATTGAAATCAAAGTAAGTGCAAATAGATAGATTTGTCTGACTTTAGTAAACTAAACAAGGGATAGATAGAATATTGAAAACGGCCGTTAGTAAGCAAAACATGGGATAGATAGAATATTGAAAATGGCCGTTAGTAAGCAAAACAAGGGATAGATAGAATATTAAAAACGGCTGTTATTTTATTGAATAAACATGATTTTAAAAGGATTTTTAAAACGGTTAATCGGTTACGTTAAATAATTACGTATATATTTTATTACAACCGGTAAATGTTTATACATAAACATAATTATTTATTTATTATGTATAATATTCGCGTTTAAATAAACACAAGAAATGACAATTTTTTGTTTACTTTTTTATGTGGTGCGTGGCCACCATAGTTGCACGTTTTTCTTTATATAATAAACTAACTGAGCTCTGCGGTTTTACTCGCGTATACATCCCGTTCCCGTAGGATTTGGATAAAAACTATCCTATGTCATTCCTGGGATTTCAAAGGATCTCTGCACAAAATTTCATCCAAATCGGTTCTGTAGTTCCGGAGCCTATTCAATACAAACAAATCGTTCCTCTTTATAATATTAGTAGGATTAATAAAGAAAGCTTACCATACGCTGTGAAAGTGATCAAGTCTCTTGCGCCGGGCTGCGCTGTCGATGTGATAGTGAGACTGACAATCACAGTCACTGTTTGTCCGGAAGCTACTGATTGGCTGAAAATATTTGCAAATAGTTAATGATTGTAACACGACGATCCTTCATAATGACATTTGGGCAGTCTGTCATTTTTAATCTGTCTAGTTTGACGTTTAACGGCAGAGAGTCAGCCGGCAACACTCGTACGCGCGAATTACGCTAAGACACTCAAATGTATTAAATTAAGTATAACTCTGAAGACCTACAATAAAAGTGCATTATTATCTTTAAAGGTGGTTTTCCTACACAATTCAATCGAACCAAAACAGGAGCATTGGTGTAAAACATAAACATTAATGCCTACATGGTTAAATTTCGAAATTTAAATCGGGGACAACTTTTTAAATTAAGAACTAACAAAAATAATGGCGGCGTAGTACGGCCCTTTTTAATAATTATCTAACGAGATAGACAAAACACACAGCAAAGGCTACCCGTCGGTAGGATATCGAAATCATGACCCGACGGACAATCAAAGGCGACCGGAGATAGATCAGGCGCTGGACAACCCAATTTTATTTAACAATCTAATGGACAAATATATCACAATTGCAGGCGTAAAACTCCCACGAAGCTTGCTATTATAGTTTTCGAAAAAATGCAATCTGAATAAAAATACCGCGTTGACCAGACGGCGACACGTGCTCTCAGAGACACGGAGGTGTTCGAACACCGCGAACTTCCAGACTCAGGGCTGTCACTGAGATATCTTTGTCAGAAATATTTATTTTTTGACCCATCCGGGATTCGAACCCGAGGCGTTGTGTGTCTGTGTGTTGTGCCCAGGAATATATATATTTAATTTATTTATTTAAATAAGATTGTAATAAATCATCACGATTAAATAATTTTGACTTTTGTGATGCTATTTGTAATCGGTTTTTATGGATTTTTTGTATGTTGATAAATAGAAAAGATAGAAATAAGATTAGTTAACTTACGATGCGGGTTCTATGTTGGTCAGGAAACGTAATTCGCCAACTGCACCGAAGTTGAAGCGCACGGTTTGCTCTCTGAAGTTTGTCACTTCGAAGTATAACTGTAAATTAATATGTTATTTATAGAGACACATATATATAAGGTGTGACATTCAGAACATGTACCTAAACACGTAAAAAATAATGAAAAGGTTCGGCGAGGCTTTGTTAATTTAATGTGATTTATTTATTGAACTATATAAAGTTTTTCTCCCGACATACAGTTTTTCTTTTAAACTAGTTCGGGAGGCTATGGATTCATATAATATTGTACCAAGTGTATGAATTATATACATGAATTTGTATTTGTATTTGTATATATATAAGTATGTAAATCATTGGAATCGGGATATTGGTAGGAGATAGCGAGATAAAAGATACTGTAGTGAAAAAAAACGGCAGCAAAATAATGTTAAATCATATTATTATACATAAAATCAATTATTTATAATATGAAATTCTAGACAATTTACACCTTATTTCTTTTCTGGTAACCCCTAGCCAATATTTTAAAAAATATTGTCCGAAGTAATCGGAGACAATATTTTGTCTCAGATCACCAGAAAGATCTGAGTAATCTGATTCGATTAGATTACAATAGAATAATCTAATAGTCTCTTAAATTAGTTTAAATACCAAAATAATGACAAAAAGAGCGTCTCCACTAAAATTCTTGATATAATAAAGAAGAAATAATTTAAGACGCCTTCCCAAAAAATGATCCCAAGTCTCGGAGTAAATACTTGCTATTAATAACATTTAAATATCACTGAAGCATTTAATAACATTTATTTATTTATACACTTTATTGTGTTTAGAAATACAAAACAATTTTAAATTACGTATTTCAAAAGGTATTTAGTTGAGTCGGTAATGCATGATCCCGTATGAATCATGGTGTCATCATATTTTTTTTAATCTATATTTCAAAAGGGTTTTTATCTTCTAGTATACGTCAACCCCATCGTAACTTATAAAATAATACAATACTAATCTACTAATTATTAACACCTTAAAGGAAATCACTGACTAGGGATCTTTTACCAAACTACGAATTTTTTTGGCTAATTTTGACTTGGGACTCGCTAAAATGGTAGTAACATAATATTTTAAATGAAATACTTTTTAAAGGATTTTAAACGCGGTTTATTATACATTATTATTTAACCCGACGTTTCGAGCACTTTACAGCGAGCGTGGTCACGGGAGACACGTCTCCCTTTAAAAAGTATTTTATTTAAAATGGAAAGTACTCGCGTTAAAACAAACACAAGATTATACTAAGTGACATAATATGTAAAGTCATTACATTGTCACAATTACTGAACTATTTATTTTACCTGTAACCTGTCGCCGGGAGCGCCGTACAACCGGGTGCTGAGCCCTATCTGGACTGACGTAAGGACAGCACCGCTTTGATTCACGACCTAAAACAGTTTAATATACAATAAAAGTCAATGATATTATATAACTATAGATATGTTACTAGCACGCTAATTTTGAGATTTCAAATTGACACATGTGTATCCACACTCCCTTGGTTACGAACGATTGTTGACAGAACTTTAAATAGCAACAGTGGCTTGGCTTCGACAGAAATCTATAAAATGCATTCATGTGTAATTAGAAAATGCACGAACCATTCTGCAAACAAAAATATAAAAGGAAAGTATCATATCATTAGTAAGAACTCAAATATAAAGGAGTTTTAAATTCAACTATGAATGACTAGTGATATTGCCATTATAATATATCATTGATAAAAGTCAAGATATATGTGTTGGAAGTGATTTGTAATTTAAAATCAACAGGTTTCGGACGCCATCTTTGTATGCAAATGTCACTTGGGAACTGTCAAATTCAAATCGTTCTTTTTCTTCTTTTGATTCTGGCTCTCCTGTCATAGACGGAATTTGCCAACGTCAGGTTTTTGGTCAGAATTCAACTAGATATTTTTCAAATTGGCATTTTTGGAAGCACTACATTAAATACATATATATATACTTTGAGATATTCGTTAATATTGGAAACATTGAAATGAAATGAAATTTATTTGTGAGACTTTTAGTTACATAAATGGTTTAAGATCATTCGGTGTCTTTTTCCCTGTAGTAAGTTGAGTACGGTTTCAATATTTGGACAAAATCAATAGTTGCGTCTTGTGTTCTAAAAGGATGCGTATTCGATCAAAATCAAAAAGTTTGAGGTTTTTTTAAATCCCTTATTTGATGAAATAAAATCGATGATAAATATATTCCTATAAAAGTTCCCAAAGGCAATGCCAAACACTCACAACAATACATAAATAATCGATTTTTAAAATCGACTATCATGAAAATAAATCGATTGAAATTGAAATCAATAATGTTTTTGGAAATTCTTGGCGTTTAATCGTTTTTTGAGGAGTAAAAGATGATCTCTCACCTGTGACGTAGCCCTCCCAAATGGTAATATATTAGTGTCATTGAACTGTAATCTACTGTACAGTTCTGAATTGATATTCTCTATGATCTCCAAATCGTTGGGCGATTCCGGGAAGATGATCGAGGCGGATCTGCCCATGCGCACTTCGGTGTGTTTCTGGATCGGTCGGGAGAGTCTCGTGAATGGCTCGCCTGGAATTGATGAGTTATTGTAATGTATAGTTGTAGTATAAAGCTTATGTGTATTTTAACGCGCTCATCTCTAGAACTAATGGTCTGATTAAATAAAGCTTTTTTGTGTTCTTGAATGAATGGGGGAATTGACTGAGTTATATTTTTATTTAATGAACTATTTCTCGTCAGGAAATTTATAACCGTGAATAATATTGTAATTTAAAATTCATGGTGGAATGGAATGGGTAAAATGTGTTTTTCTCTAAATATAAATGATGTAAAATTCCATCAAGAAGCAACAATACAAAAGTATAAAGTACTAGCGACCAGCTCATGTACATGCTGATGCATTGCACCCGTGCGAAGCCGGGTAGTGTATTTAGTATCAACTAAATACACTACAGAAAGACGGTGAACGTTGTATATAAAAATTAGTACGTTATTTTGATAAATCCCGTAGGGTTCAGCCTGCGTTTGCAATGTAAGCGGAAAGATAATTAACGACATCTCATTAGAAACCTCAAAAATTACGGTATTTCTCCACTATTTAATGGATGTTATCATACATATAAACCTTCCTCTTAGAATCATTCTATCTTTTAAAAAAACCGCACCAAAATCCGTTGCGTCCTTTTAAAGATTTCAGCATACAAAGGGACATAGGGACAGAGAAAGCGACTTTGTTTTATACTATGTAGTGATACCTTTGATATCCCGTCCAAAGATCCTCACAAAAGCACTGGAGCTTGCGACGTTTGGTATCTGTAGTTCGGCTTGTATGTCCGCCGATGTGTTGCTGTCCGCGTCTGTGGTTGGTTGGTAGCTGAAATATTGCGAGAGGTGTTAAAAATCTATATATATAAAAGAAAGTCGTGTTAGTTACTCCACTTATAACTCAAGAACGGCTGAACCGATTTAGCTGAAAATTCGTAGGCAGAAGGCTTAGGACCAGGAGAATGACATAGGATACTTTTAATCCCGGAAATCCCACGGCATCGGGCTATATACGTGGGCGAAACCGCGGGGCACAGCTGGTTTTTCATAAAAGAAAATTTGCAAAAGAGAACTCGCGTTGATCAAAGTCCAAGTCAAAATGTTTATTTTCCTAATCGGCTTCCTTCAAAGCTTTTAGAACGTCATTTACATTTCTGTATTTTACCACCGATTCGGAAGGCTGTCGCTACCGAGAAGATCTGGCAAGAAACTTGAGTAGTTTCTCAATTAAAAACATAACAAGCAACTGTTAAAGCAAGCAAAAATCAAATCAAAATCAAAATTCATTTATTTGCAAAATGTAGTTATACAATAGGTGGTCAGTTTTTGTAAGGCCTTGTATATTCTGCCTGCATACCAGGCGTGCAAATTTTAATTTTATTATTATAACATCTGTGTTCGATTATTAAAATACTAGCGACCCGCCCCGGCTTCGCACGGGTGCAATGCTGATAAAAACCTTCCTCATGAGTTACTCTATCTATTAAAAAAACCGCATCAAAATCCGTTGCGTAGTTTTAAAGATTTGAGCGTTCATAGGGACATACAACATGACACATGACAGAAAAACCGACTTTGTTTTATACTATGTAGTGAAGTGAATACTTAA
>LQNK01000043.1:59310-102094 GCA_001586405.1 Phoebis sennae | reverse complement strand
GTCTCGCGGAACCCCGGAAACTCGCTAAGGCCGGCGAATCTGACATAATAACCATTGAGTCATTAGCCCTTCGTGACGTAAGCGGGTTCAAGTCGTTTGAATATTCAATACTTTCAAAGAGTATTTTTTTTTTACTTAATCATAATTTGTACTAGCTGTGTACCGTGGTTTTACCCGCGTATTTTTTCCTTTTTTGTCGATTCGAAATTAAATGTACAAATAAGAAACCAAGTTTTGCGTTACTTTTTTAAGTTACGCCTTACTAGACTTACGCCTAGTAGGATATTGTACTGTCCGTAAGTAAAACTACTCGTTTTATTTTTATAGGGCATGGGCATTAGTGGTTTAGTAAGTGGAATCGAAGTTTGAACTCGTCATTTTAAAAAGTAGTAACCTCTGAACTCTAGTGGAATTACATAATACCAATAAATCTTTCGTTTAATGTCAGTTCTTTCGCAAGCGTTGCATCAATTTTGGGTCAGCATTACTGGGTTTTTTCGTTAAATGTATTCGATGCTCGTCTTCACTAATATTATAAAGAGGAAAACTTTGTTTTTTTGGTTGTAATGAATAGACTCAAAAACACAGGACAGATTTTAAAAATTCTTTCACTGTTATATACTTAATTTTAACAACTCTGTTAATTTTTCTTTACAGTTTCTATATGTTAGTTTTTAATGTATATTATTAAACAATTCGTGTCAATACTTTGAATTGTCGTTGAGCAAATATAGTTTTTCTTCAAAAAAAACTAAGAACTAATATCGCTTTCCTCTAAACTTTGTTTTTGTCTGTTTGTACATACGTCGGTACGTGGATTAAATGTAAATAGACGAGGATGCTGTCAGTGCAGTGTGTTGATCCCGGAAAGATGGACCGGCCTTGGACGTGCTGCATCAAGTTTGTGTTACAGTACTAGCAGGATAAGAAAGTGAATAAAAAGGAAAATATTTATTTGCAACAAAGGATTTATTTAGATAAGGATAATATACCCTGGATATTTCCACTATAAATCCAGGGATATGATCATGAAAACAGATTGAAAAATTCCACCATTTGCAGTCTTGCGACAAATATTTTCGAAAATATTGAATATCTACAAAAGTGAGTGACTTTTACTGAACATAAAATGTTTTTTTCTGGATCAATATAACTTCCCCTACTTGCAGATACCGCACTCTTTACGCTACATCCTGTATATAGGCTAGATACGTGGATTAAATGCAAACAGACGAGGATGCTGTCAGTGCAGTGTGTTGATCCCGGAAAGATGTAGACCGACCTTGGACGCGGGCTGCATCAGAAAGTTTGTGTTACAGTACTTGCAGTATTTCACACACTAGCGGTATTTCACACACATTTGAGAAGTAATTATAACTCATATTACTAGTGGCTCGCTCCAAGCTAGACCTAGCGTCACTCTATTATTATAAAGAGGAAAACTTGTTTGTTTTTTGTTTGTTTGGTCGTAACTCTGGACTGATTTTAAAAATTCTTTCATCATTTGAAAGTTGCATTATCCATGAGTAACATAGGCTATATTTTAGGGGCTATTTATATAACATTATGCTACGGGAGCGAAGCCTCGCGGATCAGCTAGTATCTTCGTACAAATTTTCACCTATTTAAAAAAAATAGAAACATACACTCGCCCGGTCATCCTGCCTCTGAGACCTCGCCTCGAGACACTAGTTCTGTGCTAAAGTAGTAAGGAGAAGTAGGGCATTTGAAATAGTGTCCGGTTATATAAACGCACCAAGTACTTAATTAATTATTTGAAGCCGAAATTCAATAACGTTTGTCGTTCAATTTCGTAATCGAATTTCTTCTATTTTTGTACATTCCATCGGAAGTTTTCATATTATTCAATCGTGATCTAACATGTAATTACTTATTGCTTAAGAAATCTTGTAAAATCTTTGTACTATTAGAACTTTGTTGCAACGTATGCCGTAAATAAATAAATGAACAACAAAAAGTCTGCCTGTATGAACAAGATACATTCAAAAACTAGCGTACATATTTATGTACGGTTTGGTCCAATAGATAGCGTGATTCTTGGGCAAAATTTAGGTGTATAATTCATTATGGTATAAGTGTATAATTTGGAAGAAATCGCTGCTTAGCGATAAGGCCGTCTCTTATAAAATGTTCTCTTTGTTAACTTATATTTTCTGTATGTGTTATGTTATGTTTGTGTGTTATAAGGTATTTTCTATCTATCTATCTTTAGTATTAGATGCAGAGTGAGACTGACAGACTACTTTCACATTCATAATATTAGTACGGAAGTAACGATTTTAGGATAGAATCGGATAAAAATTCAGTTGCAATACCCATGCTATTAATCTTTTAAGAATTATCAGAGCTACAAAGGATGCAACTGGTGTAGATTGTTGATCCCGGAATAATGAGGCACGCATGATACGCGACAGCCTTGAATGATACGCGAACAGTTTGTGTTGTAGTACAAGTGGGCGATAGTAATAGTACCCGGATTATAAAAATCGAGCTGATCTGCAGCCTCGCTCCCGGAGGAAAATGTTATATACAGGGTGTCCCAAAATTCAACGATAATACGGCACCAGGTGGTGGGCCTACTCATAACTACTTGAGGAAAAATAAAATAAAAATTCAATCTAACTTTTTTTTTCTCATAGAAAAAGTTTATTAGTAAAAGTCGTTTTCAACTTTTTGGTCTTGCTTTACTCTTGCATAGACCTGTACGATTTTTACGAGTTACTTTACGAGTTTTATAAAAGTATTTTACCATTTTATAATCTTGAATAGATGCGCCAACTTTTGATAAGACTTGCCATAGTGGTGACTATACATTTTTTTACACCACAATGAATCAAAGTTGACTGAAAGTAAAAATCTTTCGAAATTTTAGAGAAAATTACAATTTCAATTGCTTTTTATATAAATACTACATGCATTCTGGGTATTTAAATGATTGTGGTGGATAGCAATGATACTTAAGTTTCCAATACAAAAGAAAAGTTAGAAATATTAGTAAAATTCTGGACATGGTAACAAAAAATGTCTTAGTAGGTGAAATTTTTTGAAGCAAATCAATTTTTTTTTATAATTTAAAAAATAAGTTAGATTGAATTTTTATTTTATTTTTCCTCAAGTAGTTATGAGTAGGCCCACCACCTGGTGCCGTATTATCGTTAAATTTTGGGACACGTTGTATATGTAGATTGTTGATCCCGGAATAATGAGGCACGCATGATACGCGACAGCCTTGAACGATACGCGAACAGCTTGCGAGCATGTGCTGTAGTGCAAGCGGGAAAGTGGGCGATAGTAATATGAACTGAAATTATTTTAATCACAAACACACACAACAACAACACAATAAAACATTTATTTGTATGTATTAGATGCAGACTGTGTTTTTGCGACCTAATAATTAATTTAATTTAGTAGTGAAATAAAACAACATTAAACATATATAAATAATACTAGTATGCGAGAATTTTAACGTACATTGTTTTATTTAGAAGCTACATGACAAAACAGGTGTGTGAAGTGCATTTGCTATAAGGCGAACTACTCGCTAATAGTACCCGATTATTAAAATCGAGCGGATCCGCGTGGCTACGCTACCGTAGCGTAATGTATAGCCTATGTTACTCGTGGATAATGTAGCTATCGAATTATTTGTAACAAACAAACAAAGTTTTTTTTTATAATGTTAATGTAGATTACAGGAATAATTGGATTATTGAACTAAGCATTTACGATTTTACTACAAAACAGTTAAACGACTATTCAATAATTGTTTTAATAAACCGTTACTACAAAAGGTTGTTTAGTGATTGTTTAGAGATAGACGCTGCTTAGACATCGTCTAAAGTAAACACATACAAGCATAGATTATTGTTATATACGTGATTAAATTATTAGACAATGTTTTACTTATCAGGTGTTGAATCAATGTCTTTGTAATAAGACTGATATTCTCATTGATATGCAGAGTGATAAACAAAAATACTACACTCTCGGTAATTCAAACGACGTTTTATACTCATTGCAAAATAAAAATCTATATCATAATTTTTTGTACGTTTTAAAATAGGCGGCTTTCGAATTCAATGTATGTTTCTTCACTACATAGTATAAAACAAAGTCGCTTTTTCTGTCATGTGTCATGTTGTATGTCCCTATGAACGCTCAAATCTTTAAAACTACGCAACGGATTTTGATGCGGTTTTTTTTAATAGATAGAGTAACTCATGAGGAAGGTTTTTATGTATAATATCATCCATTAAACCTGTGCGAAGCCGGGGCGGGTCGCTAGTATACTTATAAAAGATTCTTTTACCATTCGGAAGCTACATTATCCACGAGTAACATAGGCTATATATATTACACTAGCTGCGCACCAGGGCTTCGCTCCCGTGGGAATATCGGGATGATATACAGCCTATAGCCTTCCTCGATAAATGGGCTATCTAACAATAAAAGAATTTTTCAAATCGGACCAGTAGTTTCTGAGATTAGCGCGTTCAAACAAACAAACTCTTCAGCTTTATAATATTAGTATAGATTATGGTACGGGAGCGAAGTTGTTCAGATCAGCCAGTAAATAATATAAGTAGGATTTAAAGCCTCTTGTAAAAACGAACAAGTACGGATGCATTGGCGCTAATTAATCTGTTTTTATGTGTTCTTAATAGTTTATTAATACGTTATATAGTCATTTGCATTTAACAGGCTAGCTTGGTTTGGACATGTGATGCGGCGGGATGATAATTATGTTGGGAAAAGGGTGATAAATATGAAGGGTGATGGTTGGACAGGAAGAGGTAGGCCAAAGAAACGATGGATGGACTGTATAAAAGAAAATATGAATGAAAAAGGTGTGAATGCGGAAATGACTAAGAAGAGAGAAGAGTGGAAGGAAAAAACCCATTGCGCCGACCCCAAATAATGGGAAAAGGGCATTATTATGATAATAGTCATTTGCATTTGTGTATCCTACCCGCAATGGTTGCTAAAAATGTGCTAATTGCAAAAAGAATATAACAAATAAATCACCAGGAATAGAATGTACTAGATGCGAAAAGAAAAAATTAAAAAAAAAAAATTAACATACATGGGTATATCTTAATTTGAGTCTCTTGTACACTAGCCCGCGTCTGTTGCCCCCGGAAGGTTGCGTTACGCATACCTTAAACAACCTTGTGGTCTGTGTTGTAGTGAAGTGCGGGTTTACGACGGGTTAAGAACTGCCTAGTGATATAATAGTGGGAGTTTTTTTAGCAACATAGACAAAATACATAAAAAGCCATTTTGTAATTGTTTTTTATCACAAAAGTCTAAATTATTTGAACGTGATACATAAGCAATAAGCATTCTATGCTTATATTGTTAAATACATTGGAAATGATAAAAAAAATAACAAGACGAACATTACAAGTGCTAAACATTGCATCAGAACAGAAGAGCAGGGCTTTCTGTGAATGCATGTTAATTTGGGTATCGTGGGAGAAACCTTTAAAAGAATGTTGTTCACAACAATTAACAACTTTATTATTAACTTGCTTCTATGTGTGGCGTCGCTCGCATTATATTTGGATAAAAAGTATCCTCTAATCCACTCAGAATCCACTCAGAGAGTTATTTGTGACTTGGCGTTTAAATTAATTCAAGTGACAAACCGCCTACACAAGCATCTTCGCTGAATAGGTGTATGTGCCCTGTGCATTGTGAGAACTCATAGTATTGTTTGTGAATACGGGTGTAAGGCTGAATTTAAACGCCAAGTGACAAACCGCCACTCAAGTATCGTCCCTGAATATGTTTATAGGCCCTGTGCATTGTGAGAACTCACAGTATTGTTTGTGAATACGGGTTTAAGTCTTAATTTAAACGCCAAGTGACAAACCGCCACTCAAGTATCGTCCCTAAATATGTATATGGGCCCTGTCCGTTTTGTAAGCTATGAATACTATGAGTATTGTGTGCGAATGCGAGTTTATACTCATATTAGTCTTATAGGCTTAATTTAAATGCCAAGTGACAAACCCCCACTCAAGTATCGTCTCTGAATTGAGAACTATGTACGTGTATATTTATATATACATTTTTTTCTTTTTTTATGCACTATTTTAATTTCATTGCCACCTGCCTCAAACCATTTTGTTAAATTTATCCTTCGCCTAAGGAGTCGCCTGGAAGAAATCGCTATTCAGCGATAAGGCCGCACTTTTATGTAAACTGTTTTGTTTTACTGTATTTTATATATTTCTTATTGTGGTGTGTATAAAAAAAGTGTTAAATAAATAATAAATAAACTACGCATAGCCTAGTATTCTGTATGAAAGCCAGTGTAAGTTGCAGATATTATATAGCATGCAGTCATTTTATGATATGACTAAATAATATAATTGCCAGTAACATTAACGACGTGCGTTTAAGAGATTGTCTTGATATGTTCAAACAAATTGTATTTGTGTGTTTACGAATTGTTATTTTGTAATAACATTGAAGCTAACGACGTAATGATATGTTATTGTACTATACAAAGGGTCCTTTGATGTATCTTTGTGTTTTATTTGTATGTTTATATGTTTTATTGTATATAATATATATAATATGATTATACGTGGTGTTTTATTGTATACTAGCTGAGCGCTGCGGTTTCACCCGCGTAGGATATTCGGGATAAAAACTACTCTTTATCATTCCTGGGGTTTCAAAGAATCTTTGTACGAAATTTCATCCAAATCGGTCCTGTACCTTCGGAGAATGTTCAATACAAACAATCAAACAGAATTTTCCTCTTTAAAAATATTAGTATAGAAATTATAGCCTATGTTACTAGTGGATAATGAAGCTTTTGATGGTGAGAGAATTTTTAAACTCGGTCCAGTACTTTTTGAGCATATTCATTAAAAACAAACATACAAAATTTTCCTCTTTATAATATTAGTGTAGATATATTAGATATGATTATACAGAATATGGCGTAAAGATTGCAGATAGAGGAAGTTATGACGGTTCAGAAAAATATGTTTTATGTTCAATAGTTAAGTGTTACACCATGTAGTTGTTTCGAGTATTCATATAAATATGAATGTTTTCTATTGAAACTGCTGTTTGCTTTCATTTACTTCAAAAAGTGAGTTAAAAAGAAGGTTCAAGTTGTAATTACGAATCTTAAGCTTAACTGAAAGACACGTTTAATTCTAATATGTAATTTTATAATATATAAATGGGATGTATACATAAAATGGTTTTGTCCTTTGAAAAAAACCTCAGGGCTGTGACAAATTCTGTTCACACTGGGAAGTAAAACGTATGGCTTTTGAGATAGTGTGTGTTCATGTTACGTTTGTATTGTATTTTATTCCGTTTTCATATATCTAAAGATAATAATTCTCTGGAGCTGTACTGTAGCTGAGGTTGTTCATACCCGTGCCTACGGTTCACTTCATATCAACGCTCTATAATTATTTATACTCTATGTCCGTATCAACATTTATATGGACAAAGGCTATTATTCCGTCTCGTGCACTAATTAATCAATCGTACAACAATGTGGTACAAATAATTTGCGATAGACATGCCGTAGTGCGCCTTGACCTACAAATGTTAGTGGCGTTTGTATGTATTAAAACGGATTTAAAACCGGTCACAATACGGAAGTCGTTTTGTTTCTGTTGAAGCTTTAATGTTATGGATGGAAAATGGAAGGATATAAAGAAGATAAAAATGGATATTGAATTTTTACGAGTTAGGTAAGTCTACCTAAATACATTTTATAAAGACCTAAACAAAAGGTGTTTGCAGTTTTTCATTAAGTCGCCTTAGGGGTGGGAGGGGGGACTACAGTTAGAAAAGAAGTAATTTTGTATACTTTTCCTTCGTATGAATAAGAAGTATTTTTGTATACTTTTCCTTCGTATAGTTGTGAAAAAAATATATATGTAATTTTTTTAATAAATTACACTAATTTTCTAGTTATACTATACGCAAGTGAAACCGCGATGCATAGCTAGTTTACTATATTTAATCACGTCAATAGTAATTAGCTACCAATAATAGAATATTTATTTATATTTACACGCTCATAATAAAGCTCTCAATAAAAACCAGTTGGTTTGTTTACAAAATAAATTTAAATTTGCGGTGTGACCCGCCATCTTGCATTATTTCCACTAATTAATTATTAACATATTCATATCGGCTGTCCGTTTTAATAAATATTAGTGTTTACGATCGTCCCACGCAGTCTACAAAATATTTTTTTATATTAAACTAGGTGATCCGCGCGGCTTCGCTCCCGTAGCAGATGGTTATTTAAATCTTAATTTAATAGCTCCCCGTGACCGATTTCGTCCATGGTGGCCAATCTCTACTGAGACGAGCCAGCTGCGCAGGAGATATTATAGTGCGCAAGTTTACGCGCGAACACATCTGCACTCTGTATTACTTCACTATTATAATATAATATACCGTTTTTTCCAAAAACTTTTCAATGGCTACAGGGAGTTTTGTAAAATGTTGTAAAAATTAAATGAAAATGTTCGATTAAATAAAAATGTTCGTTAAATCGCTTTCAATATAAAAGAAGGAAGAAAATCTTTCTTGAATATGATAATTGATATATTGTACATACTTCTTATTTTAATTCATGGTTATTTATGTGCATGATATTTAAAAATATAACATTTAATGTTTATTTAATGGAAAACAAGATAACAAAAATAGACGATTATATAATATTTTAATATATACAATGCGTTTATGTAAATGCACGTGAATACTTGTTTTTAGGATACCGTAACTAAAGGGTAAAAACCTTCTACTAAGTCTCCACTGTCTGTCTGTTTGTTAACAAACTTCGTATCATAAACCGTGATTATTAAAAAGTTGAAGTTTTCACAAATTATGCACTTTCGATGCCGCTATAAATGCAAGAAAAATGGAATGGAAAGTTCCCGAACAATAAATGTTTCTTTAACATTTTTTTTTGCTCTATCTTAATCTCGTTAGAAGGTTAAATTTTTCACAAAATATTTAATTTTTAGTTAGAAATTAAATAAAATAAATAAATAAATATTCCATCTAGTTCCAAACTAAGCAAAGCTGGTATGGAAACTAGATAAGTGATAGACATACTTAAACATATTTTTTTTTGTAAATACATACATACTATAGATAAATTAATACCCAGACAGTAGAAAATTACAATGTTCATCATCATAATTTTCTGCTCGTGGAGTCGAACCCACACCCTCTGGCGTGCACCACTTCAAAGCGCTCTATCAATATAATATTAGGTTGGCCGGGAGAGACCGCTCGCAGCGATAAGTCGGCCTATTTGTATATGTGGTGTTTAATATAATGTTTTGTTTGCAAAATAAATCTTTAACGGGCCTCTTATACAATAGACGTGGTTTTCATTTATAGATGATGGTACGGAATCCTTAGAACGCGAACCCGGCTCGCACTTGGCCATTTTTTATAAAACAGCTGTTAAATAAAAAATGTGCATATTAATTACTCGATTATAAATATAGATGGAGCGTGTTTTCAAAGGAAAATTTGTAAGTATTGTAAATGTTGGAATATAGTTCAAAAGGTGCCGGGTTCGAATTCTGGATAAGACTTTTTTTACCCGACTGCTACGGACGGAGTGTAATGTTTTTGTATGTTTGTATGTCTTTGGCACGCCCTTCAGGTTACGACTGGATGGATTTTTATATGTTGTTAGAACAGGCACTGCAAAATGGTCGATAGCTATTATCTATACTAATATTATAAAAAGGAAATCTTTGTATTTTGTATGTTTGTATTGTATAGGCTCAAAAACTATTGGACCGATTTCGAAATTTCTTTTACCATTACTTACAGGAATTCTTCCGAATCCGTATAGGCTATATTTTATAACATTGTGCTATAGGAACGAAGCCGCGCGGATCAGTTAGTTATCAATACAAATGTATACAAGTTTGGATATGGTAAAATTTATAAGTTCTTTCTTATGTCCTTTCTCCGGTTTCAAACAATCCCTGTACAAAATTTCATTCATATCGGTTCAGCGGTTTAGGAGTGAAGAAAAGACGGACGTTCAGACAGACAGGGTTACACTGCGTTAATAATATTAGTAGGTAAGATTGTAGGTACTTATAAATTTTATCATATCCAAACTTGTATACGTTTGTATATAAAGCTACTACTAAATTTTATTTCTAAATTTCGCAAAGGAAGCTTTCCATGATGTCATCGATTTATTTTTTATTTGAATTATTTATTAAATTAATGTATTTCGTATTTTTATTAAATATTACAAAAAAAGTAAAAATTTTATAGCGTCGACAGAGGATAAAAATTAACATGTCATTTAAATAGGAAAGTAATTACAAATGGTAATTATTGATATCTGGTTTATTTTATATCGTATAAATTCTATGAGGTTTTTGTAAAAACGACGAGTACGACGGATCCGTACCAGACCCACACTTAATAATATATTTTATTTTAGATCATATTTTAGATTTATCTAAGAGTTGAGATGGCCGGGCGTTTGTATGTTTGTATGTTAGTATGATAACTTGAGTGTTTTTTGAAATAGGCGATTTTCATGTGAATATAGCCGAGTGTGGTATCAAATGAAAGGTCAAATTCAAAATTTTGTTTCTTGAAGATAAACTAGCTGTGGAACGCGGCTTCGCTCGTAGGATAATCACTACATAGTATAAAACAAAGTCGCTTTTTCTGTCATGTGTCATGTTGTATGTCCCTATGAACGCTCAAATCTTTAAAACTACGCAACGGATTTTGATGCGGTTTTTTTTAATAGATAGAGTAACTCATGAGGAAGGTTTTTATGTATAATATCATCCATTAAATAGTGGACAAATACTCATTTTTGAGGTTTCTAATGTGTTGTCGCAAATAATTAAATTTTTTCCGCTTATATTGCAAACGCAGGCTGAATCCTACGAGATTTATCAAAATAATGTACTAGGTATTGTACACAATGAAAAGGTCTACAGAAAACTCCGCGATAGTATATCAGCATTGCACCCGTGCGAAGCCGGGGCGGGTCGCTAGTGTTATATATTATACAGCCTATGTTCAGCAGGAATAGTGTACGATTCCAATAGTATAAGAATTTTTGAAAGTTTCAGTTGTTTCGGTGCCTATTCAATTTAAACATACGAAAAATCAAATCTTTCTTCTTCTTTATATTATAAAATATAGCCTATGTTACTCGTGGTTAATGTAGCTTTCGATTGGTGAAAGAATTTTTAAAATCGGTCCAGTAGTTTTTGAGCTTATTCATTACAAACAAACAAACAATTTTCCTATTTATGATATTAGTGTACATTTACACAAATATTTCACGTAATTATTTCTAAATGATAAAACGTAAAGGTTACGATAACACTATTGTCTCAATATAAAAGCAATCGCTATTATGTTATTTGAATGTACGTTTTTCACAGGAATGGCACGTAGTAATAATTAATGTGTAATACTATGAATTATTTGTAATCTATACTAATATTATAAAGAGGAAAGATTTTTTTGTTTGTTTCTATTGAACAAGCTCCGTAACTACTGGACAGATTTGGATGAAATTTTGTATAGAGATTCTTTGAAATCCTAGGAAGGACATAGGATAGATTTTATCAAAATTATATTTACCCGACCCGATTGGCGAAGTTAACCACTTTTATTGCGATTTATTGCGCTAGAGGGTGGGGGTTCGATTCCCACGACTTGTAAATTATTATGTGGTGAATATTGTCATTTCCTACTGTCTGGGTGTTAATTTATCTATAGTATGTATGTACTTAAAAACAGGGTATATCAGTTATCTATTTTCCACAGTACAAGCTTTCTTTAATTTGGGACTCAATGGCGTTGTGTTAAATGTACAGGAATATTTATTATTGGATTTAAAAAAACAACAAAAAATTTGGTATCATTATGAACTTCTTTTTAGACTGTCCTATTAATAGTACCTACTCTCCCATATTTTTTTTTATTATTGTCATTAAACAAAAATAAACACAAAAAATATTAATAAAAAATTATCTACAATAATTAAAGATCGTTCATTCATTCAAACAACATTATTTATTGTTTCTATAATGACAATAACTATTTCCTCTGTGTACGATGATTTACAATTCATACTGTCATTGATTATTAATTTAAATGTAGCTATAAATTATTATTTTAATGAATTCATTGAGGAAAACTGTAAACCACATATGATTTTATTATAAAAATGTAAAAAAAACCGGATGTTTTTTTTTTCTTTTACATTTAGATGATTTTGTTTTTTTATTACTAGCTGCGCCCCAGGGCTTTGCTCCTGTGGGAATATCGGGATATATATAGCCTTCCTCGATAAATGGGCTATCTAACACTAAAAAAAATTCCGAATCGGACCAGTAGTTTCTGAGGTTAGCGCGTTCAAACAAACTCTTCAGCTTTATAATATTAGTATAGATTTCATACATGTAATTATGTTTATCTCCCGTTCTTTATTTAGGTTAAAAGCTATACGTATTGTATTTTATCAATGTATGTATTTGTATTTAATGGATTCAGCTTTAAGGCGTAATTTCACTGGCACACTCATATTTATTTAGTGTTTTTTTTATATGTTTCTTTCTTTTTTTCATGCCTTCTATTGTCTCTTTCTATTTTTTATTTGTATGTGATTGTATATTGTGTATTATGTGTGTGTCGAAATAAATGTTTCTTTCTTTCTTTCTAAAACTAGTAAAATAATTATCATGTTTTATCTTTAGTAAATATATTTTAGTAGCGAAAATCACTTTTTACCTTAGTGGTTTGTTGGATGCTCTCCTGTACTTATGTATCTATTTGTTTTTTTTTATTAATAAAAATATTAAAAAAAAAAACTTATCCGCTACTCACCAGCCAGGTCTACAGTTCCATGTCGGGGTATAATAGGAGAGGCATACAAGTCTTCAGCTTGCCTCTTTATTTATTTATTTATTTATTTAATACTTTTTTTATACACACCACATTAATAAATATATAAAATACAGTAAGATAAAACGGTTTATATAAAAAGGCGGCCTTATCGCTGAATAGCGATTTCTTCCAGGCGACCCCTTAGGCAAAGGATGGAATTAACAAAATGGTTTGAGGCAGGTGGTAATGACATTAAGTGCATTAAAAAAGAAAAAAAATGTATATATAAATATACACATACATATACATAAATATACAGAAATACATATATAACATAGACAAATATTTTACCTTAATAATTTACCATCTGATATAAAACAATGTAAGACTCTTATTAATTTAAAATGTTTATCTGACAAGGCATTTTACTCCCTGACTGAATACTTTGGTCCCATTGATATTTAAAACGACATTGATTTGACATTAGACATGACATAATTGACATTTATTATTAATTTATTAATGAAATTTATAATGTATATTTTTGATAGGAGAATTAATAATCTGCGACAAAATTGTACGCCACAAGGCAGATCACAGAGGTCCTATTTGTAACAACTTGTAACCTGTGAATCACAATAAATAAAAATAAACATCTCCCAAAAAATGGTCCTAGGTCTCGGAATACTAGAGGCATCAGATTTCCAGTAAAAATCTAATTTGCCTATCATTTATAACGTTACGATTTATTATTATGTTTATATCTAACAGCTTTGTTTGTTTACATTTCGTCTAAACATTTTTCCTTAAATTTTTTTTTTATATATTTCGACAAAAATATAATTATTTTCTACTTTTTAGACTGAGGAAGTCGGCTCTATCTTTTGGCAAACAAAATATTTTACCCTTTTTAGTGTCCTGTTAAGGGTAATCACATCATCGAGTCACAATTCAGTTGGTATGTACATCATTAAACCATAACCGCAGATGTTATGTTGATTTTCGAAGAGTTCCCTGGAATATCTTCCACATGGATGATCAGACTTGAACCAAATTTCTATGGGACCACACTGATCCCCTATTCTTTTGAATGCAAAAAGAATTTTCCATACGGTAACATATAAAAAATACGGTCGAATTCATAACCTACTTCTTTTTTTAAGTCGGTCAAAAATGGACCTAGATATCGGAATACTAGAGACATGTGTTTTCCTTTATAAATCAAATTTGAATATCATTTACACCCCTAAAATTTATTATGTTCTCGTATATACCTGATACTTTTTTTTTACATTTCATTTAAACATAAGAAAAAATAAAGGTTTCGCGTTATCGATAGATATACTATATTAACATAGCTAATACACTATTTAATTTATTTTTGTGTAAACGTCTCGGTATGTTGTTTGTTTTCACAACAATAGAGGTGACATACACGAGCCTTCAGTCCTTTGTTATTATAATAAATCATACGAGATACTATATTTCTCGTATTTTGTTTAAAAAATCGACTTAAACGTTGAATTTTTGGGGAATAAATTTTGTCAAGTTTTTTTTTCTTTTTTTGTAGTTTTTTTAGTTTTTATATAAACTTTGTTTAGTTTGAGACTTTAAAAGAAATCGAAACTTAATTCGAAAAAAAAAAAACGTTTACCAAGGTTGTTTTTTCTAGTTTCCATAGTACAGGCTTTGCTTAGTTTGGGACTAGATGGCGTAGTGCAAAAATATTTAATTATTTATTTATTTTAGATCTAAAAAGACTTTCGATAACATTTCGTGTTAAATACGATTGTTTTCATCGGGGTTGTTACGTTTCGTTAAAGTAAGAGTTGCCAAAAAAAATCAAAAAACTGGATAGGTTTTTGTAAAAATGAATTGTGCAATCTTGTTTATTTTAAATAATAATGTTTTTTTAAGCTTTCAACAAAAAAAAATAAAACGTTTTATAAAGTTTATGAATAGAATAAAATAAAAACACACATGGAAACAATCTTTTTTGGAAATAACATTTAAAATAATGTCTTGATGTTTATACAATGTTATTGTCTCGTCAAGGGTAAAGTATTCATGAAAAATTAAGCACTAAAACATTCGCAAAATTTATAAATAAAGTAAATATGTTTTTGTGGAAAGTGTTTTTTGTGGAAAAAAAGTTCTTAGATTATTTTATTCGAAAATTTCATGTTTCTTTAAGCCTAGTTAGTCGCAAAAATAATAATAAAATAATTGTAAAACATTAACAAGGTTTATAAATAAAGTTTTTTCGTTATAACAAATCCTTTTGTAATCGAAGTTATAAGGATTCGTCAAAAGTTGAACAATTACAAGTAAAAAAACATATGTAAAACAGCACAATTACCGAAGTTTATAAATAAAAATAAAAACTGACCAAAAAAAATCACTCCCAAGTTTTAATCACACAGTTTGAAACAAATTCGAGCACAACACAAAATTCTCACAGCGTACACACGAGGAATTTTAATCGGACCGAAATTGACAGTTAATACCGGGTATTCCAAATTCAAATTGCGAACACGTCCGCTCGGTACGGCGGTCGCGCGTAGACTGGCCGTCGGCGCACGCGCAAGTGAATTTTACACGGATCAATGGTGGACGGTGTCATGCGCGAGAGCTTTTTTTCGGCTATCGATTTTCCGGTCTCGATTCCTTATCGGATAGTCATTGTTGAAGAATGTGTGTTGGGAAATTGGTAATGTAAGTTTTCGTGGAAAATTAACGTTAATCTATATTGCTTTCAGCATAGGTTCAGTGAAAGAGTTAAGGTGGGTCCATAGTTTTCTTGAAATTATTCGAATACAAAAGGGGAGTAAACGAATGTAGAGAGGACTCTAGGTAGAGAATGTTTTGATGATTATTATTATCTAAGGGGTAATATGAAATTATTAGGGAATGATTACAATCACATGTATATTACAATATGACAAGTATGACCACATACATTCTAACCGCTTTCAGCAAACATCTTAATAATTATCCAAAAGGATGAAAACCCATTTAATAATAAGGAAAAATATTATATCTACTGTCAATTATTAATCTCCTATTTTGAGAGCTAGGACGTTTTTAAGAAGGTGTTTGAGGCAAGCTGAAAACTTGTCTGATGCTTCTCCTATTATACCCCGACATGCAGACCTGGCTGATGAGTAGCGAGGCTTAATCTAAATAAACCCCGAAAATTTTAACTTTCGGCCCTCGGAACATCTACTACGGTGAGAAGTGTGAAACTTTTAAATTTTTTCTTACTGCCTTGTTTCTTAAATAATCCTAATGGTTAGAATTTGTACGTTAAAATTTCAAAATAAAAAAAGACGGTCTTCAAGTCATCGAAAAATAAGCGTACTATAAGCTTAATCACCACTTGAAGAGGCTATATCCTTTAAGGTTTCCTAGTAAAGCTATCACGTGTAATAGCACGGCGGTGTCTTTGATATTGATAAATGAAATATTTGATGCTTTCCGTCAGACTAATGTGGTGTTAGTGACGTGATATTTCATGAATGGATTGAGGTATCAAAAAGATTATGAGACTTATTTCAAAACTATTACTACTAGTAGCTCGCCCCGAACTAGACTACGTTGATGTACGTGGAAATCCTCTCCCACCTTGTCCTGCTCCTCTCCCAACTTCCTATGATTAACCCTCTCCTTATCCCCTCCCCTTCCTTTAAGCCGGCAAGTTATATCGACACTCTGATGTTGAAAATGTTCATGGGCTGCGGTCAGTCACTTAACATCAGGTGAACCGCATGCCCCGCTTGCCTGCTATACCATAAAAAAATAAAGTATAATTTAGCAGCGGTACGAGATTACACTCGCTTCGCTCGATGTGTTAACGTTATTTATTAAAGGATTATTATAATTTGAATAACGACTTTAAATACGGCAATGTAAGGTTGAATTTCGAGCGTAAACATCTTTCCTCTAAAATTTTTATACATTAGAAAAGCGACTCTTTAATTGATGTAATAAGGTCGAATTATGAATGGCTCTACAGTGCATGACAACATCCAATCTATTGACTGAAATTCGTATGCACTGAGCCGCGTAGTAAGGGTAGACCGGTTCCCTGTGATACCCTCGGTGGTTCAGGTGTTCATGGGCGGCGGTGATCACTTACCATCAGGTGACCCACTTGCTCCTTTGCTTGTTCTGCCATAAAAAAATGTTTCGCCGGTCAGATATGTTTTTTTTTTATGTTATAGCAGGCAAGCGGGGCATGCGGTTCACCTGATGTTAAGTGACTGACCGCAGCCCATGAAAAAATTCTATAGTTTTTTTTTGTAATTTACTTACTGTAATCTTAATTAGAAATCTTAGTTAGAAACCTCAGTAATTGTTGTTTAAATCGTTACATTAGTCTTTTCATCTTATTAGTTTAAGTTTAAATAATATTTGTAAATCATGCATGCTGTGTTTATCTATAATTAAAATTACATGTAACCCATGTGTTATGTTAGCCAGTAAGTTTTTTTATCATGTAATTTTGTTGATAAACCTATAATAAATAAATAAATAAACATCTTCAACATCAGAGTGTCGAGATGCCCTGCAGGCTAGAAGAAAGGGAAGAGGATAAGGAGAGGATCAATCGTAGGAAGTTGGGAGGGGAGCAGGACAGGACGGTAGAAGAATGGGATGGGAATACAGGCCTCCGGACACCCGCTCACCGTACGAAACACATTGCAATACTGCTTCACGCCGGTTTTCTGCTGGGGAGGTGGTAATTGCACCGGTGCGAGCTTGGACCAATCATACTATGCTCGGCTCCCACTCTTTTATCGCTGAAGATGTTATGCAGCAGAATTATCCTCTTACGACACCCACAGGTAGAAATGGGGTGGCGACACATGTAATCTAATGTTTTATCCAATCACGGATGAATTACGAATGGCTCTACAGTGCATGACAACATCCAATCGATTGATTGAAATTCGTATGCACCGCGCCGTAGTAAGGGTAGACCGGTTCTGATTTGGTTGGTGTCAGGCTTTACAATGTTCGCGTTGTCTTGTTGAGTGGGGAATGCGGGTGTTTATATACTGTACAATACATTATAATGATATAAAAACACATTGGAAAAGCGACTTTGAGTGTAATAGAATAAAGTTCAATTCAGATTGGGTTGATTGTAATCAATCAATTCTTCTCTTCGTTCTTGCTTCGCTTCGCTCGTTAGGTCTACGCCTTATAGATTGTAATACTAGAGATATTTTAATATTGACTCAAAATATTTTGTAATAGGCTTCGATTTATAACGAAAGTTTTTCGTATCATATCTTAGTAAACTTTAGTATAACGTTCATTTTTTTTTATTTATCTATACTAATATTACTAGGAGGAAAGATTTGTTTGTTTGTATTGAATAGGCTCCGAAATTACAGAACCGATCTGGATAATTTTTTTTACAGAGATTCTTTGAAACTCCAGGAATGACATAGGATAGTTTTATCCTGAAAATCCTACGGGAACGGGATATATATATTTGGGTGAAACCGTGGAGCTCACATAGTTTTTAATAAAAACTGATGAAACAAACAGATCCATTGGTTAGTAAAAAGCGGTAATACTAATGTGAGTACTATTTTATTTAAATTTATTAAAAAGTATTTTATTTAATATGGAAAGTACTCGCGTTAAAACAAACACAAGATTATACTATCCCAGAAGCACTAAAAAATGCGTGGCAGTCTCAACAACATTCTCAAAGCATTGTTAAAATAGCTCCCCTGACAGATTTGAGCTATGAAGGTCAATCTCAAGAGAGACTAGCCAGCTGCGCAGGAGATATTATGCTGATAGCAGCGAACACCAATTGATTTTTATTTACATAGACTTGTCGCGCCCCGCGGTTACTTCTGATCCCGTGGCAACTCCGGGATTAAAAGTAGCATATGCCCTATGTGTTACTCCATATCCTTACTATATGTATACAAAGTTTCGTCACGATCGGTTCAGTAGTTTTTGCGTGAAAGAGAAACAAACAAACATACATGTTCTTACATGCACTTTCGTGTTTAAATTAGTAGGAACAGTATTTCAGAGCGATTGTTTGTATGTGAAAGTGTTTGTATGTCCATCAAAAGCCGGCAAAGCACCCGTGATACTTCCAGCTCCGGTTTTTCAGGTGTTTATGGGTGACGGTGATCACTTAACATCAGGTGACCGGCTTGCTCCTTTGCCTGCTCTGCCATAAAAAAAAAGTTTGGCTATTTAGATATATTTTAAACCAATTTGACATTTTTTCGAGGGAACATGAGCGTGAAACCCGGTTAAATAACGATGTTTTATTTGCGTCTAAAACTAGTTTTAATAAATGCAAATTGTAGTCACGTTAAATTAGCTAGAATTTAAGATTCTCGTTGGCCTAGGTCGTGATAACTAACCTAGATTACTAAAAAACTGTTTATTATATGTCTGCCTGGCTATGGTGTAAGATTACTGTGTCCTGTAAACGGTCTCAAATAAATATATTGAAAAACTATGAAAACCGTGATATTTTAGTATGACATGTATTTGGGTGTTTTTGATAGATTATTAGCTCAGCTATCATTTCCCAAGAGATATTTCACTCATTATATTACCCTGTATAAAGAATTGACTGATTGACTTTTCTGTTGGCGCAGTGGATACGACAGTGTCTATTGCGCCGGAGGGTGTGGGTTCGATTCCCACGGCTAGAAAATTATGATGTGATGAACATTGTAATTTTCTACTGTCTGGGTGTTAATATCTATAGGATGTATGTATTTACAAAAAAAAGTATGTCTAAGTATGTCTATCAATTATCTAGTTTCCATAGTACAAGCGTTGCTTAGCTTGGGACTAGATAAAATGTAATAAATGGACTAGACGTTGTATAAAATGTCCGAGAATATTTATATTTATTTATTTAATTATTCATTCATTCATTCATATGCACCTATTTAGCGGATACATAATTTTCTGAGAAGCTTGTTAATAAACAACCCTGCTTGTTTGTTACTCTTTCACGCTAAAACTTCTAAACCGATTGTGATGAAACTTGGTATAAAGATAGGTAACGATTCAGAATAACATATAGGCTACTTTTAATCCCGGAGTTGCCACGGGATCAGAAGTTACGCGGGTGAAACCGCGCGGCTAGTATTCTATAGTAACTAATGCGTTACTATAGAATACTATGAATTTAAAGTTTTATTATAAACTTCATACTATAAAATATTGTCGATTTTAACATTAAATGGCTAAATTCTTCATAAACTAAGAATAAGAAAGAAAGAAAAGACATTTATCCAGCAGTACAGATGAATAATGAGACTTTTTAAAAAAGAAACAAATCAGAATTACAATTTAAAAAAATATATAAAAAGAACTAGATCAGGTTAAAACTATTCATATATGTCGTAAATAGGGTAACGTGTTTGTCTATGGTAATTAAAGGTGCGAACAGATAAACTTTTTGGTGTGGCTGTGTTGTAGGACAGATAGGAGATTGAGGCGATTTAAAAAATGACTAGATATATTTTTTAATATGTTACCTTTTTCCAAGATATTGGTTTCATTAAATATTAAAATATTGTATTAGTAATTTAAGGTATACTAACATAGTTTTTAAGAATCAATTGTTACTAACAAAATGAGTCTTGGTTACTTGAAATAAATTATTATTATTATTATTCAATATCAATATCATAACCTTTTAAGAATAAATGAGACTTTTGAGTCAGCTTTTAGAACGCCAAAATAAATGTATATACAAGTATTTAGCTTATTACCTCTCGTTCCAGGGTTAATCGCTATATTGACTGAACTACTATTGCAGATGATTATTGACATTCTGTCTATAAAAGCAGTGTTTTGAGTGACCTTACCACAGACCTTTTTTTACGAGGGGAAATGCCTTCGCATACCCGGCCGTCTGGGGAAACGACCCGGTTATGTCGGGCTTGCACCGACTAAAACCCCTCGATGTTCCTTCACACACCTTGTGGGGGGCTCACGGGCACGCCGTAGCATTCTTCCGCGAACCTTACCACAGGCCTGGCAGGAGAAGCTTGTAGAAGTTGTGGCCATATCGCGAAAGAATATACTAGCGAAGTACTATACTAGGAATTTTTATATTTGACTGTTTTCACATACTTGTTACCACTCTTAAATGAATCAGTCGTGTTATATTGAAACACAGTAATCTTTGACTGCGCCTACTTCCTCTCTGATTGTGACAAAGGTTTTTACGCAAAAGGTATTTTTGTAATGTCCCTTTTTACGTATACTTGATAAAAGTAGCCTTTTTACGATTTTTGAAATTTCAAGCACCCAAAAGTGTTTTTAAGTAAGATTTTTGGATAAATAAATAGCAACATAGAACAGTTTGGGTATTTTTTGTATAATGCAAGCAAGTATGTAAATTAGGAATGGTATGCAAAACCTGAAACTGAAATCTGAACCCAGGAAACCTAAATTGTTAATGAGCTTTGAGATTGATCAGTTTACATTAGGTGACTGCTCGTTCATTCCTCTTTTAAAGAAAGAAAGAAAGAAGAAAGAAAGAAAAAAGTTTATTTGTCCCATAAACACACCGTACCTTATAGGATATCAATTAAAACTAAGACTTAAAACTAAATTGGTGCTGTACGGTATTGTCACGGGCCCAAACTAGCTCGTCCCTCAGCATGTGCTGCAATGCCCTGGGGCTTTTGCAGCGCTGATTTTCAGTGACTTTTAAATTGACAATTACGTTTAGAGTGTAAGAAATAATAAAATAATAAAACTATAGATATAATAAGATACTATTATAAAACGTAAAACGTAACGTAACTTATCAAAGCTTAAAATAATTACACTATTTAATGATCGTTCGAATATGTCTCACCCATCGATTTTAGTATTGTATTAATCAAGACATTTCACCTATATGACCCCCTTTCTTCCTTATCCCCCGATTTCGCTCATCTCCTTACTCGACATTTTTTTCTCTCTATGCAATGAAATTTAATCAAGATCGGATAAACAATACTCAAGTTATCGGCAGTTTTTCATGCTTACATACAAACTTCCTCATTGGACGGCTAAGATGTGGCATTCTCTCCCCGCCTCTATTTTTCCGCCCGATTATAATTTGGCTCTTTTCAAGGCAAGAGTGAATAGGCTCCTTCTAGACAGATGTGCCACCATCTAGACCGTATCACCACTTAACAACAGCAGGGCTATTGCGTATCTTCGTTGACACCTGAAAGTGTAGATCACTTTGCAAAGTGACCAACAATCAATTGTCAAACTACCGTTTTCGCATCGGCTATAAACAGTGTCCAACAAAAATGACGTCATGGCCACCGATAAATTTGATCGACACTGTGACTCATTTTGACAGATGTTTTTTTATCGATAATTTGAAATTAGTTTCCCTTAGAAACACATTGTTTTCAAATAAGAAGCATAATTTCGATAAAAAATAGTGCTGTTCCAATGCAAACATCATAGGCACCGTTAAACACCGTAGTTATGATATCCACTCATGTCAATACGTAATACCAAACCTGTTAATTTTTCGATGGCATCAAATTCCGGTGTGCAACCAGAGATTGTTGTCAACGAAGATACGCAATAGCCCTGCAGGTGGGATCGCGGTCAAACGTCTGCATAAAAAAAAAACTTACAACTCCCGGTAACATACAACAAAAACACAAATGTTTCCCCTGAAAAATTAAAAAATATTAATATAGATGTAGGCACATTGTTTTTATCTAAAAATAAAACTGGATAATAATGAACTTGTTTGTTTACATATAAGAAAAAGAAAATCTCATTGATTTCATTAAGACATTAAATACCAATTGACAAGTTTGTGCCATTTATGTGCACGACTGTACATAGTTGCAACTACCCGCAAAACGAGTTAAAATGATAGGAATGTATTGTGTGGTGCTAATTGACACGGGAGATAGTTACGGGTGTGATTGACTGGACCACTTTCTACTTGTGTACAGTCGAGTAGAGAACGATATAATATAAAGAGTTACAGAAAAAAAGCAAAATCGGACGCCGTAACCGTCTCAAAGACGAGGTTAAAACTCTCTATCTATGATCGAGCTGATCTTATCAGTTTATTTTTATTTAAACATATGTATAATTAAAAGAATCTACGTGTTTTTGACAGTACTCTATTTATGAGGTTTAAGGATGATTATATTTTCACTGCGTTTATCTTTATATGTGAGTGTGTCAAAAAATTGATTACCGAGTGTCCTACATGGCACGCAAATAGTAAATTTTTGGGTTCAAACTTAAAACGTAGCTAGCTAAGTAATTCAAAGTACTTAAGTATATGTAGGCAAAATTTCAAAGAGATTGGTTGAGTAGATAAATGTTAAGGGCGTAACAAACAAATAAGCTTACTTTCCCATTTATAAAGCATCTTAAAGATAACTTTAATTTCAGAAACATTTCGTAGATAAGACCGTCTGTTGCTCAAATTTTCTATCTTTATTTTTAAGCTCTTTTCTGTATCTTTTTAGAATGTACAAAAAAAATAAAAAATAAATATACATTTATTTTCCAAATACACTTTGACACAAAGTAAAATAAATAAATAGGTATAAATAAATACATATATTAAATATATAGATAAATAGGTTGGGACAATTTTCTGATTATTCGTATAACTGTACCATTCTTTGATTGCTGCCTAGACACGCGCTTGATACCTAGGTTACAAGATAGTGCTTAACGTTCTCTCAGTAATTACACAGTTGTCTAGGAAATTCAAATAGAGCCGACATGTCCTGATGGGTTTGGTTATCTATGCCGATAGTAGGAATAAAATTACTTTTAACTTGGTTTTGATCATAACTTCGTCTCTTTTTTACCATTTCCATGTTTTTTGTTACTATTTTTATTAGATAGATAGTTTAATAGATAGATTAGACGTATATTCAAGAAACTGTCAAACACACAACACTGTAAAAAATGAATAAATAAATAAATATACACACAACCACAAAAACCAAATGATAATAATTAAGATATAACCTCATTTGGAATTTTTTACTTTGAATAAAAGATATAAGCCTAAGTCCACGTTTCTATAAATTATACCATTAGTTGTAATTAACCTTATTTTTCTCTCTTTTCAGATAAACAATGCGGACCCCAAACAGCTTCCTTGGCGAGCGCCAATCAAAATATTCCAAACTTCCCATCTGGCGACGCTAATTCCAACACAATCCAACCCAACCTCTTTACTAACGTAAATTTAACCGCGTCACATATCAAAAAAGATTCGCAAAACAATGAAATTAAAGAAATATCAACGTCTACTCAGTCGAAAGCGTCATTGAAATCTGACGACGATTTTGACGTAAATGAGTACTTTGCTCGATTGCAAGGCTCGAGGTACGTCAGCGCTCCATTGAGTGGTATTATTAAAGAAGACCAGAACGCGAACTTACAAGCTGTAGAGGAAAATTTGGAAGAGATTAATCTCAACGAACCGGAGAAGGTTAACGAGGAAATTCAGCATAGCCTAACAGCGGATATAGCGCAGAATTTCTCTCAGTTGCCGACGGTTCTGCCGCAAGTGGCGAGTGCTGTTTTTAGCTCGTTCTCGAATATGCTGAGTATGAAACCCCGTGATGTGCCTGATGTAGGCAATGTTTATAGACAAGAGGAGAGTGTGCCGTTGGGGGTACCATCGGTGAACATGAGCGTACCGGAGGTGCCGAAGAGCGTAGCTCCTCCACCGTTGAAGGAACCACCGGCTGTTGGTAAGTTATTTTATATGATTATAATATGCTTTAGCTAAGCAATATATTTTAGAAGGTTGTAAGGTTTATATTTAAGCTTGTGTGCTTATAGAGCGACATTTGTATGTGTACAAAAAGCTCTCTAAATTAATGAAGAAAAAAATATGCTTTAGCTAAATAGTAGTTGTGGTGTGATTAACACACAAATATCCAAACATCTAATCATCTAAATATTCAATCTTTCACACTTATAAGTAAGAAAGTAGGAAAGAGTAGGGGAGAGTTAATATAAGTATGTTGTAATTATTATTTAAGTAAAACTAAATGTGATACCGTACTATTCATTATAGTCATTATTTTCGTAAATCTGTTCAACAATTTTCTAAATATCCACTATATTTTAATTTTGTGGAAATAGAGATGAAACATCAAACATTATTAATTTAATAATTTTTTATTGCATTGAAATATACAAAGAAGCTTAATTTGCTATTCTGAGGAAATTTTAAACGTCTACTTGTTACCTTCTTTTTATATTGAGCAAAAAAAATAGAAAAAAAAATCAAGTTTTTTTTTGTTTTTAGCGTTTTTTGCTATAGCGGCAATGGAAATAGATATTTTATGAAAATTTCCGCTTTCTAGCTATTACGGTTTATGAGGTACTGAATGGTGACAGACAGACAGACAGTGAAATATTAGCAATGGGGTGTCGTTTTTACCTTTTAGGTACGTAAATCGTAGATGCATTATGAAGTAAAATGCGCAGATTTATGATAAATTTATTTATTTATTGAAATAGAAATTCTGCTCCTATTAAAATATTTCAACTCTACCAAATAAAATATGTAGAACTATGGCCCATTTACTATTTAACGTGTGTTTACTTAAAAACTAGTTTCAAAATTTAAACTATCATCTAAGTGTAGGACATTTAACGAAATTTTACTAATTAGTGTTTAAAATAATTAAGATAAAACACTTTAAATTACCTTTTTGGTGTAGTAGTGAGCGTGTTAGAAGCACATGGACATGGTTCGATTTTGAGTTTAATATTTTTTTTAAAATAATAACGCGGTAGCTTCCAGACAATTGGTGAATTGCTGTTTAGCAATAAGACCGCCTTTCCGTAATTTTCCTCGGGGCAGAGCTAGTTGTTTATAAAATTTCCTCACGCAGGGCAATATTTACCTTAAAGTGTTTTTTCACCTCAAATTAATATTACACAAAATTAATAAAAACTTGGTTCAAAGATTTTTTACGTAGAATAGAATAGAATAGAAAATATTTTTATTCATATAAACTATATACATATTTACAAAGTACTTATGAATAAATTATGAATAAACGCGGTTAATTAAACGCGGTTATTACTTATGAATAAACGCGGTTTATACTACTTATGAATAGTCATTTTTTAAATTTACCACCGTTTCGGAAAGTCGATTCTATCGAAAAGATACCGGCAAGAAACTCGATAATTACTCTTTTCAACTGCCAATTATATTACATCGTTATTATAGTTTACAACTCTAAAGAATACATAATATCATACTAAAAAACTGTCCAGTATTGACTTAGGAACTGATATATTCCAAGGATTCTTGTCTTCTATATATTCGTTAATATTATAATATGCTTTTTGAATTAAAGCATTTTTAATAAAGTTTTTAATTTTGATACGTGTATGGAAAGATACAGCTGCTTTTTATAATGTTAAAGAAACAAAACCTTTTCTTCACTTGCCTTCGAATGCAATTACCCGTAATAACTTAATGAAAGGCATGCGATGTATTTTACAATTGCACTCAAAAAATATTGGCATTGACCGCAAGTGACCCCGCGGTTTGCTGGAGGCTGGTTTTAGATGCGTGAGTCAGGTGTAATGAAATGACACTGATATGTACCTGAAGTACCTATATACATATTATTCGATTAATTTTTGACTGCCTCGTTGGTCTAGTGGTTGCATCTTTGACTACAGACCGAGGGGTCTCGGGTTCGAATCTCGGGTAGGGCCAATAAAAAATGTTATTGGGATTTTTCTGACAAATAAATCTCAGTAAAAGCCATGAGTCTGGAAGTTGGCGGTGTTGGAGCACCCCTGTGCCTCGGAGAGCACGTAAAGCCGTCGGTCCTACGCCTGATCTCTCGCCGGTCGTGACGGTCTGCCCCCATCGGGTTATGAGAGTAAGGGAATAGAGAGTGCACTTGTGTTCGCGCGTACACCTGTGCACTATAATATCTCCTGCGCAGCTGGCTAGTCTCTGTTGAGATTGGCCACCATGGCCGAAATCGGTCAGGGGAGCGTTTATTATTATTGGAGGTAGACACACAATTTTTGGAACACTCATGAAGGCAACTGTCATCTCAGTCACCCGTGACCACGCTCGCTGTAAAGTTTTCTAAACGTCGGGTTTATAATAATGTATAATAGTGTATAATAAATCGAGTTTAAACTCTTGAAAAATAATTTTTATTCGTGAGCATGGTATACGCATTATACGATTCTTAGAATATTTTTTTATAAAACATAGGTACCGTTGTTTGTATGAGGTAATGCGGCACTTATATGAATAGTAAATTACTGTATTTATGATTAAATAAACGAGACGAGGAAATTATATATGAACGGTTTGAAAACGTCCATTGTTGGTCACGATACGATAAATCTAGCGAACCATTATGTTGATGTCATAATTCATGGACGCTAGTAATGTAAACGTGTTTGAGAGAGATAAAAACAAATGTAAATAATTAGCGTTGAATGTTATGTTATTTTAGACATAGCAGTACTAATTACTAATATTATAAATGTGAAAGTTTGAATGTGTGGGGTGTCTATCACACCGCATTAACCATTAAACTAATTAGTATATAACTCTTGCCAACTATGAAGGAATCTAATTTTAACTTAATGACAAGTATTATCAGAATCTGATAAGCAGTTTTAACGGTATTGAGTAACGAATGTCTGATCTTAATCTTATGGATTAGTATAAATTTGAAAACTGTGTTCAAGTTGCCTGTAATATCTTCTGCGCAAGTAGTCTTTGTTGAGATGGTCATTATTAGATGGCAAATGAAGTCATTATTAGTGACTATGATTCTATTGTTACGACATACGTATGACGTACCCGTGGAATTTCTCTGACTATCTTTGTGAAAAGTTCCATCCAAATCCGTGTATTGATTTACGCGTGATGAAGAGATAGACACGCAGAGTTACTTTCGCATTTATTTCTATCTAATATTAATAAACAATTTTCCCGTTTCAGGTACAGCGAACTATCGGATAACAACTAAGAAGAAAGTATACGCTCAAATACCAGGCTTGACTGGAGATGGACAGAACAGACCATACAACCCTGCGCAACAAACACCAGGATTTCCTCCCCAAAATATATACACACCACCGACCAACCGGGGCGTAAACCTCGGATACAATGACGCACAAAATACACCCTTTAATAATCAGACAGTTAGTCAGGCTCCATACTTTGTTCCGGAATCATTTACAAATGAAAGCAATGTTGGTACACAAGAACTGAAAGCAGAGAAGCAGGAATCCGTTTATAACTTCTTTACTCCGTCTGAAATAAAACCAAGCCAAGAATTGCAAGCTGAACCACCGAAAACAAATAGTTTTATGCCGCAGACTGTGCAACAAGCACAGGAGACGTTCCAACCTGATGCGTCGATGACTTTCACGCCAATACCAGCGTCTACGGCGCCGATTATTCCTCCACCGCCTATGTTCTCTAACCTACCAAGGAGAGATAGTCAGGACTCGATTGGTAGGACTATCCTACCACCGTCCGTTGCTAGGCGAATCTCTACGAAGCAACCGGTTATCAAGACCCAAACGCCACCAATGCCCGTACGGGGAAATATCTTTGTGCCTACATTTAGCGACGCTTCTCAGGATTCGTGTATTCAAAGTGATACTCAAGGACAGGACATTTTTAACATTTCAGCACCGAATAATACGTCATCTGATTTAAAGTTACCTCCAGGTAGTTTTGTTGAAACGAGTGGAACGGAAAATTCTGTACCAATGCTAAACACATTAGATACACAAACTTCTAAAACTGTAATCGCTCCTCCTCAATCAACGAAAATGCAAGCTACTGATGTCTTCATGCCACCGACCGTAAATGTATCTCAAGATAATTGGCCTGGAATGTCGCATATTCAACAACCATCTAAATCGCAATTTGACCAAATTCCTGAACTGTCATTGCAAAGCGCTTTACCTGTACTTTCTCAAGCACCGCCATCTTTTGCGTCTAACCCGTTGCCTCCATTTTCTTCAATACAACCACCAAAAGCTTCAACGATACCGCAAGAACCTTACTCTCCTCCTTCATCGAACACAACATCAAATGACGTAGCAAATAAACCTCCATTAGTATTAAATGAACCACCACCTATGTTCTATGACCCTACAAAGATGACTCAACAAAATCCTGAAGCAGAAAAGACATTTCCACCACAAGCGCCATCGAATATAAATGAGTATTTTAATCAAAATCCCACAGCACTAGAACCACCGAAGAGTGTGATCGAGCCGCCCAAAATGACTGGAAATCTTAATCTTAGAATGACTAAGAAGAGACCTCAATACTATTCGGGACCTATAGAAGGCTTTGGTAGCATCAGTAATAATATCAAACCTACATTAAATCCTGTACAAAGTGACACTTTTCAAGGGGCACTCTTCACTCCGGAACAAGATATATCCACAAACTTTACAGAAATACAGAGTAATGCTCCTAACGTCGGTTTATCATCAGGATATGATAGTAGTATTGTACCACCTTACAGTCATACGTCAATGCCACAACAATATGGAGCAGATTTTAACACGGCTTTCGACTTAAGCAGACCAACAACAGATCACTATGAGCAAACCGCGACGGAACCGGAACCGGCTAAAGGTTTCGGATTGCTTGGATCTTTAAAATCTAAACTTAGCTCAATAGACATTAATAAGATCCAAAATACGGTGACAACATTCTTCGACCCGGCTTATAATGAAGCTAAACAAGAACAAACTTATAATCAAGGATCGAACTACCCAAATCAAACATACGGCAATGATTATTCAAACGATAGTTCAAGTTTTGACATTTACGTAGGTGATTACAACAGAATGCAACCGAGTAACTATCCGGCCAATTATTACACACCTGAATTTCAAAATGCGAATTTTAACGTTCAAGAATCAATGAATGAACACAAAGATGAGAAAAAATCTGTAATGGATAAAGCTTGGCGTGATAATTCTTCTGATTATGTAGAACAGACTGATATTAATCTACCAAGTTATAGTCAAGCTAATCAAAATACTGTTGGTAGCACTATTGGATCTGGTATATCTACATTTAAGAATACTACTGAAGTAACATTTAAAAATGATTTCAGTAATTTTGCTACGTTGGGTACAGATGTATCGACGACCAACCCTGAGACTACAACAACTAACGTAGCTGATCATTTAATTAAAAAGAGTAATGCACACTCTTTACCACCTGTGCCCAAGATTAATAACCCATTGAGCCTTTTTAGTGCGCCATTCGTACCTCTGTCTACCACTATGGAACCATTATCTACTTTGGACGATAAAATAGTTGAAAGCGTTACAAATTTGGTATTAAATTCAAGTCCACTACCCTCCGATGACAGCAATGCAAAGTTTATAGAAAACCCTATTAGTGAAATGGTCACTAATCCACCAATTGAAAATACGTTTAAACTATTTGATGCCCACCCATTACTCCCATCCGATGAACCTGTCGTCTCCGAGACTACTTTTATAATTAAAGAGGATTTGGACGAAAATTACGATGAAAGAGCGCTTGATAGTTTTGAAAATAGTCCCATTCATACTTTGAAGTCTACCAGCGCTGATAATAATTTTAATGCAATGCAAGGTGAGGTTACGGTGCATGGAATCCAAAATCCACCTAAAGAAGTGACTAGTAGTGATAACCTCTTTAAATATTTTGATAAACCTTCATCGGGATCGGCGCATCTATTTGAATTTTCAAATCTTTCAACTTCTGCTATGCCTCCAACTATGTCGGCCTTTGATGACATTAGTGGTGTTCAAAATAAACTTGAAAGTTTGGCTTTACAAGAACCTCAAACACATGTTTTAGGTGAAAATTCCCAAGCGCTTACTAATATTGAAGAAGACTTACCCGAAAATGTTTCGGAATTGAATATTTGTGTAACTTGTAGAGAAGTGACAAAACCCGAAGAGAAGGAGACTGAAGATTTGACAACTCAATTAATTGAAAACATAACTGCTCCAATTCAGCTTTTGAATCCTGTAGGTGCTGCACTTCCAGAAACTGAGGAAGGACAAGATATTTCTACAACTGCTATAATCGACCCGCTTAGTGATATAGCTCATATCACTGAAGAAGTAATTGATGAAATACCAATTCATTCAGTAACCGAGCTTCTAAGCAATGTCAATATAGATGATACGATTCCAGACTATGGGTGGAATGCAAATGACATTAATGATATATTGAATGCTAATGCGTTAGTAGAGCACGATTACACTTTGCAACCTGATCCAAATGCTATAGGATTTCTCCAAAATAAATCATTATTTTTTGAGAATATACCTACCAATGCAAGTGATGAAATTAAAGCTGAATTTAAGAACTCTCATGAAGAACCAGCAATAATACCTAGACCAATTAATATACCAACTGCACCTCCTGAAGAAGATAACAAATCAGATGAAAGTGGGTTAGATGTATTGTCTATAGAACAAGACGCTAAAAAGGACTTTCCAATTTACGACGATTTTGTGATCGAACCTTCTGAAACTGATGATGATAAAATAGAATGTATGGAACGCGAGAAGAGTGCGGACGATTTTATTCCAGAGGTGGATTCTTTTACTAATAGAGTTGAGAAATTCAAACAGATGGAAACTGTAGACACTGATGAGGTTTTCGATACACAAGCAGTACCATCTTCTAGTATTCCATCAACAACCAGTCCGGCTATTACAATAGCGTCTTACTTCGATACGGGAAACTACGCAGTTGAAAATCACTACCGTAATTCTCTTACGTCACCCACAACATTACATTCATTTACGACTCTATCTTCTTCAACAATGCGCATACCACCAGGGTTTGAAAAAGAATATCAAAGACGATTAAGCGGTTTCTCTAAAGATGTAGAACCCGACATTTCCCAAGAACTTGGAAAACAAGTCCCCGATACTACAACTCAAACGAGACTTTCGCCAACGATTACATTCACTCAACCACCGGTGACTCAAACGAACGTTATTCATATATGTAACGCGGAAACAAAACCCTGCGCAGCCATAGAAACTATTTTAACTAAACCCATCGAAGAACCGATTATAGCTGAAGTAGAACGATTGCCCGCATTCTCTAGCCTAACTGGACAAGCAAAGGACTCTTTCGAGAATAAAGAAGAAAGTACACCTAAAACGGAAATTAAGAACTTACCAGATCCAACGAACTTCTTTGGTTCTGACGCTGGAACGTCAAACAAAGAAGATGAATACAACAACTATAGCAGACTATCAAGTTATTTCGCTTCCCCACCAAAAGCAGACAACGCGAAGTCTTTTTTTGAGTTAAGCCAGTCACAAAACCATTACAGACATGCTTCTATACAAAATGATGTTAAAAATTTCTTCGAACCCAAAATTAGCGACACGCACAATTCAAATATGACACAAACGAGATATAACGCTAATATGGATTTGATACGCGATTTGGCAAATTACAAGGACGTATCTCCGAACGAAATAGTTAGAACGGTTAATTATTTTACAGTGGAATTCGATATACACAAATCTAACGACTCTATAGGTGAACCTAGTTCGGTTAAAATTACAGACAAAGATGTAGATAGGATAAAAGAAACACATGATACAGATCAAGAGGTAGTGAGAAGATGTAAAAATTGCTGTAACCTTGACGCGGGACGTGTTGTTAAATTAGAGTGTGATTGTAAGTTTAGGAAGTGTATGGATAGTGGGGGAGAGGGGAAGGAAGAAGTAAATATGGAAGTTAAGAGTGAGAGTCATAAGCAAAAGGTCACTGTTAATTTTATGGAGCATTCGTTGCGAGAAGAGTCGGATGATGGGGTCTCTATTTTAGCTGAGGTATATGCTTTATTATTTACTAGCTTAATTTATGTTTTGAAAGTTGTTTAATGTTTTCTGTTAAGAATAGGTTGTCTATCGTTCATAGTACTAAATCCGCTTATCCCCGGTTACTAAAAACGATGGAACGTTATCACTAACGAGTGGTTATAATCAACCAATCGGAACCAATTTTTAGTTGTTATGTTAACGCCACGTTTATTATAGATACGATTTAGAATAACGCCTAGTATATTGTCCGTTAAAAGATTCGTTTTTTTATAGGAATTGGGTATTAGTTAACTTCTGAGCTATATCTGGGAATTTTTAATTAGAATTCTAACTGCATACGAGAAATACATGCATATTATGGTTGATATTAAATGTATATGAATGTAGGTTACAAACTATCCCTTTCTTATTACATCTATTTATTACCACAACAACGTATCACCTCAATTCTGTTACTCTTGCGAGCGAGGTTCCGTTTACGTTTCAGAGTCGATATAATAATTGTTTGTCCATAGAATTTTATGTAATGATGGTGGATAGATGCAGCGTTGCTATCCAAATCAAATTAATGTTATTTGCATAAAATCTCCTTCAAAAAAGGTGCTATGCAACATGGCAACTTAAATATAATATCAGTAGCATTAATTTTCATGCAATGTATTTCAGAACCGAGGCTCCTCAGAGTACTCCCCTGTGAAACATCATTGGTTCTACAGGGTGGATAAAGATGGGAATTCGATATGGAGGGGTTTCTCTGTGGCTGATTCCAGGGCGCTGGAGAACGCTTTCAATAGCCGTAAGTATATTTTTTACAATTATTATATCTGTGGTGTTCATGATATATAGTAAATGTTAGCACACAGACCAGTGGGGCACTAGTGTCACTTCTGACACTTCACACCTGTCATCTGTGGCGTGCGGACGTACCCGTTGAGAGGTGTGCCTACTTACTGATATTTCAATATTTTATAATATCATTTAATGCTCACCTACAACCATAGGATATATTAATATCTATTTATGATTAATATTTGACCCGATTGGCGCAGTGGATGTGGCAATAGTCTATTAGACTGGAGAGTGTAGGTTCGATCCCCACGAGTAGGAAATTATGATGTGATGAACATTGTAATTTTCTAGTGTCTGAGTCACGGAATAGAAAAAACAAGTGGAAGTGCCCTGCTGGTCTAGCCTGCGACTTTTAACTTTGTACTATTGTACAACATCGGTCCAGTCGCTATTCGTTACTTGATGCGACATAACGTCCCGACTTCAGATATAATATATTGAAATCAGGCGTTATTCCGCAATTATAAATTGTAAAAACGATCCAGCATAATAAATAAGTCTCATGGCGACGTATCTTATCACCGGCAAATATAAAAGTTTGTTTTAATACAATAAAATGTAAATTATTGTGAAAATCACAAATTTGTATTTTTTTTCAAATTAAAAAATACCTTATGCTGTTGACTTAAAGTACATAATTGACTTTAATACCCACCTAAATCAAATGATATAAGTTCTAGAAGATTCGATGAGGGATGTGACAAATTTGTTGATATCGATAAATAAGTGAAATTAATAATGTAAAAACAATACTTGAATTTAATACAATCAGCTAAAAGAGTATTGGACTCGCATACGAAGGATTTTAAACCATCGTATAAAATGTAACACTGCAAACCACAAAAACAAATTGAAAATAAGTAGTATTAAAATATATATTAATATATGATACAAATTAATTAAGGAATCCGTTAGGACGACTTCCTCCTTTTGGAGTTCTTAAATTTATGTTTAATTATTTTTCGGTTATAGTGCAAATTTAACTAATATCGACATGTAGTTATCGATACGATCAATCACTGGGTGAGTAGCAAAATGACAACTGAGTGTCAAACGGTTGTACCGTAAATATAACATTTATTTAAAAGGTGTTAAAGATCAAAATTTAATGAATTTATAATATCGCCCTCTAGCGATGAATAGTTTTACCTTTTTTCTAGGTGGAAAATTGATTCAACAGATAAACTAATTACTACCTTACTGTCATACAAAAAGACTTCATTTTAAATAACAATAAATACGATTTTCAGCCGAAATGTTTTTTGTCAATTTTTTGACATTGCTTCTTTTGTATGCATTGTACGATTTAATTTGTCAATGTGTGAGTTTGGCGACATTGGTTCTCATACTAAAGAAGCACTAGGGCACTTCCACTTGTTTTTTCTATTCCGTGGTCTGAGTGTTTGCAAAAAAAGTATGGTTAAGTATGTCTATCAGTTATCTAGTTTAGATAGCGTAGTGTTAAATGTCTAGTTTGGAAGATTTGTGACAGACACTAAATTTTATTCCACTTTTTTATTTGTGTGTTGTGTATTACCGATGTACCAATTTTCATGTATCTATTGCTTTCCCGTTTTTCCCACTCCACCCATTTAAGTGTATTTATTTCCTATCTTTTTACGTATTTTTTTCTTTGTGATGCCAATTAAACATTGGTCATTGTCATTTTCTTTCAGCGGAACTAACAGATGATACCTTGGTGCCAACGGATGGTGGCAGATATGACGTCAACGTGAACGGAAGGCTGAGGGTACCGGTGTATTGGAGTGAGAAGCCTACTAATGTTAGACGGTAGGTTTGCTGTTTTGTTTAGTCTATAAGGCAGATGTGCCCCAACGTCGCGACATAGGGTTGCCAACATTTACTCGCCAAAATATAGTATTTTTCAGAAGAGCCAGAATAAAATATACTACACTTCAAATAAATATAGTATTTAATGGAAAAGAAGTGGCCTTGGATAACTCAGAACGCCTTCGATTCCAACAAGTCTCGTGCGGGGGGGGGNNNNGGGGGGGGGGGGTGATAAGTTAAAAATATAGTATTATTGCGTACTACATTTTTTTCAGATATATAGTACAATCCTATATATTATAGTACGGGTGGCAACCCAAACGCGACATCAAATCAGAATATTTTATTCTTGCTACCCTATTAAGCTACCATTTACCAACATTACTGTAAGAAAAATGTTGAACGTGTGTGTACACAAAAAATCAGCTTGTTAGTAATAAATGATGAACTTTGTATAGATAGTGCCACGACGACGCGCTCCACCAATTTTTGAATTTGGAAAAAAATTACTATGATCGCAATACTTTGTCCTGATTGGTCTATTTATTTTTGTGTGTACCTATAGAACCTCACACAAGCGGAAGCTTGCATACATATACTATCAACGATTGAGAAGAATAGTGGGGCGCGTCTTCGTGGATGAATTTATCTATACCAGGAATATTGTACTATAATGGATATTGACATTGAAATCGTGTTAGAAAAATTAATTTTCTAATTTTATTATTACAGATGCAGTTGGTTTTATAAAGGGAACACGGACGCAAGGTATGTCCCCTACAAGGAACCCGTGGCTGAGAAATTGGAGGTAAATTGTATTTTTTATAGTAACTAAGTATAATTTAATTTATGGGATTATTTTATGTTAGAGCAGGCAAGCGGAGCATGCGGTTCACCTGATGTTAAGTGACTGACCACAGCCCATGAACATCTCGATCTCATAGTCGGTGCCTTTATCTTTGTTCAATTTAACAAGATTTTACACCGACCTTGTATAGATTACAACAAAAATAAAATAAAAGTTATTTTCTACCTTTTTGAGTGAGGAAGTCGGTTTTATTTTTTGGCAAAAAGTTTTGATCTATCTCGTAGGGTTATGCCTGCTGTGTAAACGGAAAAAAAATGATAATTAACGACATAACATTAGAAACCTCAAAAATAACAGTATTTCTCCCTTTTTTCATGTTATCATACATACATATAAACCTTCCCCTTCCATCACTCTATCTATTAACAAAACCGCATTAAAATCCGTTGTGCAGTGTTAAAGATTTAAGCATACAAAAACACATAGGGACAGAGAAATAAAAATGAAAATGAAAAATTGCTTTATTCATAAAACATTTTACAGTGATATAGTTACACTGCTTCTACATTAGGTCTCCCTGTGTTGTGGAAGAGAAAACGACTTTGTTTTTATTTTATTTATTTATTCATTGATTTCAACCTAAGAAATGATAAATACAGATATTAGATTAGGATCCAAACTAGGCTAGGCCTAGAGAATGTCACTGGCCAGAATTTCACTGGCGCACTCATATTTATTTAGTTTTTTTTTTACTATTATTTGTTTCTTTTTCTTTTCATTTCTTCTATCGTCTCTTTCTGTTTCTTTTTGTTTGTATGTGATTGTATATTGTGTATTATGTGTGTGTCGAAATAAATGTTTCTCTCTTTCTTTCTTTCTAATACAATTAACAGGTTTGTATTTGTGGAGGTTCATTAGAGGAGGTCCATGGTATTTGTGGAAACCTTTATAGGGAATGCTTTACAACTATTTTCATATTTCATCTATGTTTAACTAGAATAATCTAATTATAATAAACTTGAATAGTCTAGCTCAAAGGGAGCCACTAGTTTCATATTGTGGCGTGACGTGACGTCACAATTCCTAAATCGCGATGTTGAAATGTTTTCGCCGTTTAGCATATATACAACTTCCAACCATCAATCCTCGGTACCAGTCCTATGGTTCGGACTGGTCGAGGATCCTCCCTTTCCCTTTTCATTGGAGGTATAATACCATCCTCCAGAGAGGATACACGTAGTGATCGAATGATTGATGTTCAGGAGGAGTACCGGCACGGCGTCACCACCGGCGAGTGGCACCGGCGGCTGATCCTGCCCAACAACGAGCTGGTGGTGATGCACGGGCCCGCCGTCATGGTGCACTTCCTGCAGAGCATGGACAGCTTCAGCAGCAGCCCGGTGAGAGGACCTATCGATGGCATTATTTATTTATCTATTATACTTTGTTGTACAAAAGTTACATAAATAAATAAAATAAATAAATATTCCTGGACATTTACTTACTCTCGCTCTCCTTTGAACAAACCGAAAAATTACTCAACGCATAAAATAACTATCATACCTATACAATCACTCACACACACATACTCTCTCACACACACACCCTATCATTTAGGTACAAGCGTGCTGCTTATAAATTCAGTTCTTTCTCTTTCTTATTTATACCACCGCCCACATCACACTCAAGGTTACCATTGTAAAACCCAACTCAGGGTCCCAAGACACAAGTGTTTCACTTAGTTTGGGATCCACTGATTCTCCTTCATTAGTATTAATTAGGTTATCTTAAGTATGTTTTCCACTGTGTTGAACCACTGCGTCAAACGGCTCGTCGACATAAGACATAACTACATAAACAGAACTATATATAAGCATATTGTACAACTGGCGGCCTTATGGCTATAAGCCATATCTAACAGGTAGCCTCCGGGTAAAGGATAAAATTATAACATTGAACAGAAGGTGGGGAAGAAAGAAAACAAAACAAGGAAAATATAGATGATAAATATTAAATAAATATAAATATAATTTTATCCATTATACAGGGTGTCAAGATTTTTAGAGGATGTTCTAGATCCCACATGATATGATAAGGGTTGTAACCTCACAAAGTTGGATTTAGCTTTAAACTAGCCTTTAAAACCTAAAAAATAAAAGACAAATAATGCAAGGTTAGCCCAAAAAACTGTAACTACATCGATAACATGTGTGGTGTACCATGTGTTCTAAATCGATAACATTTTAGTCCATTGCAAAAGTTACATTGACCAAGTATTAGTCAGAGGACGAATTTTTTTTTTGGTGTCAGAACAAACTTGGATTCAACTTTAGGGTTAGTCTAAAGTTGAATCCAAGTTTGTGGGGTTGCAACCCTTGTCCCGTGGCCGTTATCTTGAATAAAGTGGGGTCTGTTTTGGTTTTTATGGATTACATTATTGCAAATTAAATTCTCTACAACTTTGTCTAATAACAATAGCTAGGTTCAAAAATAACAAAGTTAATAAAGGAAAGTCCATAATTTTTTTTAGGTTAGCCGAAAAAAATGTGACATGTGTGTTTTTTAGCAAAGCACTTTTTATCCGTAAACCCATACCATATTCCTTATACTACCTTGTCCATCTACGCCCATTTTCAATATTCTATCCATTCCTTGTCTCGCTTACTAAAGTCAGACAAATCTTTGAAAAGAGCAACTACTCTAGTTTCTTGCCGGTTCTTCTCGGTAGAGACAGCCTTCCGAGTCGGTGGTTAATAAAAAAAATATTATTATGTAAATGTATATGACGTTCTAAAAGCGCCTCGAAAGAAGCCAATTTGGAAAATAAACGTTTTGACTTTGACTTTGAAATCTATCCATTCGTACCTACTATGATTTCAATATCCTATCGCTGGATAACCTGTGCTCTATATCTAACGTCATAATATAATCTGAGTTAACAATCTATTGACTTTGACACATGATTGAAAACGGCCGTTAATCTCCTATCCTAATCCGTTACCACAGTTATCCTTTCCAGCTATTCACGTTCGGTAAGACGGTGTACCGAAATCCGCCTAAGATAAGAGTAACCGGCGATCAGACTCAGAAAATAGACCATTTAGTGTTCCTAGTGCATGGCGCTGGGGAATATAGGCATCAGAAGGAGAAAAATGTTAGTGTTTTAGTGCTTTTTAGTAGTTGGAATAAAGTAAGGTTACAAAGTCTAGCTGTAAAAAAGTAAGGTTAGACTTCCGAACGAATGAGCATTTTGTTTTGTTGCTAGGGGTTTTTTTAGGTTGTAATTTGGAGTTTGATTATATGTATAATGCCTAGGTTGTGGTCTGTCCCTTGAAGATTTATTCTTTTTATGTATTCTAGAAGTGTCATAGAAAAATGTTAGTGTTTTAGTGCTCTTTAGTAGTCTAGATTTGTTTAACTGAAGATAGGAGTGACCTGTGATCAGACTCAGAAAATAGACCATCTAGTGTTCCTAGTGCATGGCGCTGGGGAATATAGGCATCAGAAGGAGAAAAATGTTAGTGTTTAGTGATTTTTAGTAGGCTAGGTCTAAAAAAAGTATGTAACTAAGGTTGGAATGATATCTGAACGAATGACCATTTTGTTTGGTTGTCAGAGGAGTTTTTTAGGTTGTAGTTTGGGGATTGATTATATGTATGATGCCTAGTTTGTGGTTTGTCCATTGTAGATTTCTCTCATTTATGTATTCTAGAAGTTTCATAGGAAAAGGTTAATGTTTTAGTGCTCTTTAGTAGTCTAGATATATTGAACTGAAGATAGGAGTGACCAGGCTCAGAAAATAGACCATCTAGTGTTCCTAGTGCATGGGGCTGGTGAATATAGGCATCAGAAGGAGAAAAATGTTAGTGTTTTAGTGTTCTTTAGTAGTCTAGATTTGTTGAACTGAAGATAGGAGTGACCAGACTCAGAAAATAGACCACCTAGTGTTCCTAGTGCATGGGGCTGGGGAATATAGGCATCAGAAGGAGAAAAATGTTAGTGTTTTAGTAGTCTAGGTCTAAAAAAAAGTATGTGAGTAAGGTTGGAATGGTATCTCAACAAATGAGCACTTTTTTTGGTTGCCAGAGATTTTTTTTTAGGTTCTAGTTTGGGGTTTTTGATTATATATATAAATGTAGTATAATGTATAGTTTGTGGTCTGCCCGTCAAGAATTTCTTCTTTTTATGTATGCTAGAAGTGTCATAGAAAAATGTTAATGTTTTAGTGCTCCTTAGTAGTCTAGATATGTTGAACCAAAGATTAGAGTGACCGGCGATCAGACTCAGAAAATAGACCATCTAGTGTTCTATTTAAAAAAAAGTATTTTAGTGTTTTTTAGTAGTCAAGGATGTAAATGTAACTTAAAAACTAGCAACGTTAGAGGAGTGGTAGTGAACTAGTTATTAGTGTTCTGAAGAAAATTGGGGCTATATAAATAATACCTACATTCTACGACCGTAGTTCTATTCTATAAAAAATAAAGCGACAATAGAAGCCTATAATTTGACCTATCTTACAAAGTGAAGTACTTTTCTAATGGTGTAAGAATTGTTTGAAATCGGTCCAGTACTTTTTATATGAAAACATTACTTACATACAAAAAATATTTCCACTTCATGATATTAGTATAGATAACCTTTCTATCAACAGTCAGCCGCCCGGCCTCGTGTAGTCCGTCGCGGTTGCGTGGAGTCTGAAATAGAGGACACGGAGCCGTCCAGCATAGACCACCTGCTGCTACTGTGCCACGGCGTGGGATCCGCGTGCGACATGCGCATGCGCGCTGTGGAGGCTGTCGGTGAGTGACCACTGACCAATGAACTACCCACTGACCAATGACCTCTAACCAATGACTGTTCTGGGTCTGGATCATTACTCAGACTAATGACCACTGACCAATAACCACTGACTAATGACCCAGACCAGTGGCCCAGACCTATGACCCAGACCAGTGACCCAGACCTATGACCCAGACCAGTGACCCAGACCAATGACCCAGACCAATGACCACCAAATATTGACCAGGCATAGATAGCAGACTCGGAGCCCTCCAGCATAGACCACTTGCTGCTTCTGTGCCACGGCGTGGGCTCCGCGTGCGACATGCGCATGCGCGCTGTGGAGGCTGTTGGTGAGTGACGTCACACTGAACCCGGACCAATGAACTACCCACTGACCAATGACCACTGACCAGTGACCACTGACCAATGACCACTGACCAATGACCACTGACCAATGACCCAGACCAATGACCCAGACCAATGACCCAGACTAATGACCCAGACTAATGACCCAGACCAATTACCACTGAACATTGACCAGGCATAGATACCAGACACGCAGCCCTCCAGCATAGACTAGCTGATGCTTCTCGGCCACGGCGTGGGCTCCGCGTGCGACGAAACTGTCTGTGAGTGAGCGAGTCATAGATCAGTGATCTATGACCATTGATCACTGACCAGGCGCTGAGACATAAGGCATAGAGCCCTCCAGTATAGACCACCTGCTGCTTCTCTGTCTCTACTTGAATGATATTTATAACTAATGATGATATCTTCCTATAATGCGAGAAAAAGAGGAAGAAATAAAAATAAACATTGTGTGGAACATCAGATACCCTAATGAATTATCAATATTTTATTTTTTCAATTCTTATTTTTAGTTTTTGCAGTCCTTTGATAATCTTTTAGAGGCTTTTATAATAATAATAAGCTTATTTATTTTATTACTTATTACACTGTGACATTTTTCAAAAAAACAGTCTTCATATTAACTATTCGTTTTGTAATTTTTACAGTGAACGATTTTCGCACGACGAGTCTTCAACTGCTGCAGTCACATTACAAGAATTCATACGACAGCGGTCTGGTTGGAAGAATAGAGGTATGATACTTTTCTTTATATATCTACTAGCTGTGCCTCGAAGTTTCATCCGCGTATATCTGGTTTCCTTATTTCCGTGGTATTTGATTAAAAATTCTTTGTTAGCGGATGCTTACGTCATAACATCTACTTGCATGCCAAATTTCAGCCCGATCCGACCAGCGTGCGGGCTGTGCGTCGATAGATCACTATGTCAGTCAATCACCTTTGAGTTTTATATATAGAAGAAAGATAGATATAACTTAAATACTGGGAAAGTAGAATTATTGCAATTTAAATGTAATATATAAGAAACTAGCTGTGCCCCGCGGTTTAACCCGCAATACCCCCGCTCTCGTGGGATTTCCGGGATTTCTATGCCCTTTCTCGGGTTTCAGACATCATCTGTACTAGCCTGCGTTGACATAAAAAAAAACCTCCAGTCCTCTCAGATTTCTATAATTTTCCAGGTGCTCCCCATATCCTGGCACTCTCGTCTCCACTCCACGGAGACCGGCGTTGACAAACGGCTGGCCAACGTGACGCTGGAGAGCATCCCGTGGCTCCGAGGGTTCGCCAACGACACGCTCCTGGACGTGCTGTTCTACACCAGCCCCGTGTTCTGCCAGGTGAGGAGTGGGAGACAAACC
>LQNK01000043.1:41295-58923 GCA_001586405.1 Phoebis sennae | reverse complement strand
AGACGTTATGTCACATCAAGTAGCGAATGACGACTGGACCGATGTTGTACTAATGTACAAAGTTAAAAGTCGCAGGCTAGAGCAGCAGGGCACTTCCACTTGTTTTTTCTATTCCGTGGACCCAAACGTCCAAACTTAATTATATATTTATAAACTAAACTTAATTTTATTTTATTTATTTTTCAATTTATGTGAAGAAATAATAAAATATTAATAATGAATTTGTTCACAGACGATAATCGACACGGTTTGCAGCGAAATGAACAGAATATACAGTCTGTTCAAGCAGCGCAACCCCGAGTTTAAGGGTGGTGTCTCACTGGGCGGGCACTCGCTGGGCAGCGTGATACTGTACGACCTGCTGGGGCATCAGGTGCCTGAGGTAAATGATCTATAGCAGATGTAGTGTGTAGACACCCTTATTAAGATTTAGCTTAGCTTAGCCTTTAAGTATAATGTTATTTAGTAATAAACCAGTCTTCAATCAGTGAACATGTCTTATTTAACCACCCCATCGCAAGAGGTTCCCAAACTGTGCATCGCTTTGAAACGTGAATTCTACCCCCTCTGACCACGAGGGCGTCTTATAATATAACTCAACTCGTAAGTGCGTCGCGGATTGAAAAAGATTGGGAACCCCTGATGTATAGTATAGTACAGTGGTCGGTAACCGTTTGGGCCCGAAGAGCCTATAATTGCAATTTTGAACCTTTTAAAAAGGCCACAAAACGTATGTTTTTAGTTGTGGTGCTAAATATGTACTTTAATGTACTTTATATTGTATTGTATTATAAAATAACAAAGTTAAAAACGGTAGTCTGCCATGAGCTTCCAATCATCATGTTAATGTCAGCGATAGTCAGCTACATTCGACAGCGGAAAAAACGAAGTCAAAAGCGGTACCTAGTCTACCATGAGCTTTCAAGCATCATATCAGCGGACAAAAAACTACAGACCCGCATTAAAACTTTTTGAAAAGAGCAACTACTCGAGTTTCTTGACGGTTCTTCTCGTTAGAGACAGCCTTCCGGATCTGTGATAAATAAAAATATATTAATTATGTAAATGTTTATGAGGCCAATTTGGAAAATAAACGTTTTGACTTTGACTTTTGTTTCAGATTTCATCCCCCCTCCCCTCAACGCAGAAGTCGTACGTGGAAGGTTGCGCTGGTACCGGCCAGCCGATGGTCAAATATCCCAAACTTGACTTCCATCCGGAAATGCTGTTCGCTCTGGGCAGCCCTATTGGTGAGAATTATTCATTCATTCATTCATTTATTCATTTGTTAAGTGGAAGGTTACTGGGCAGCTCATGGTCAAATATCCCAAACTTGACTTCCATCCGGAAATGCTGTTCGCTCTGGGCAGCCCTATTGGTGAGCATTATTCATTCATTCATTCATTTATTCATTTGTTAAGTGGAAGGTCACTGGGCAGCCGATGGTCAAATATCCCAAACTTGACTTCCATCCGGACATGCTGTTCGCCCTGGGCAGCCCTATTGGTGAGCATTATTCATTAATTCATTCATTTATTCATTAGTTAAGTGGAAGGTTACCGGGCAGCCCATGCTCAAATATTCCTAGACTTACCGCAGACATGCTATTCGCTCTGGGCACCCCTATTGGTGAGCATTATTCATTCATTAATTTATTCATTCATTCAATTATTCATTAGTTAAGTGGAAGGTTGCCGCGTTACCTTTAATTAAAAAAAATCTTAATGGTAACATTTCATTTCTTACACCTATGACATTTTTTTTTGTGTGAAGTGACTTGACATGACGGTATGATCACTTAACATGACATTATTATATACATTAAAGACAAATAATAACTTTTGAGTCTAAATAAATAAAAAATTATTACAAAACTGTGTTTTCTAAATTGTTACTTTACAATTACAATCGCTTTAAAGAATGGGTAATTTTCCCGCACTATGTAATCTGTAATGGGAGTATTTTAAATAAAACTATGTTTAAAAATATATATATATTGTTTATTAAAAAAATGTATGTATATGTAATTATATATCTGTGTAATTTATTATAATATATGTATTATATAATGTATATATCACTTTTATACTCTTAGCTCTTTACCTTTTGCCCAGTGGTTACCTGGAAGAGATCACTGCTTAGTGATAAGGTCGCACATTATACTGTGTTCTTTTGTTTTTTTATTGTTGTTCATATTGTGTATTTTATGGTAATAAAGAGTAAATAAATATATTTTTTTAAATATTTACAGCTATTTTCGAATGCATACGAGGCGTCGAGCTATTAGGGCAGGACTTCTGTCTGCCGACGTGTAAGAATTTCTTCAACATCTTCCATCCTTACGATCCTATTGCGTATCGGTAAGTTTATTATTTAATTATTTTTCTTTAATTTGTTTATTTTTTTTCACTAGGAAAAATAAGAAAAACGAGTGAATACTTTTTCTATACAAAAACATAGTATACACTAATATTATAACGAAAAAAGACATGATTTTTTGTTTGTTTGTTTGATATTAATAGGCTCCAAAACTACTGGACCGATTTGAAAAATTCTTTTATCATTGGGTTCCTACAATATCCCAGATGAACATAGGCTGTATAACATTATGCTAAGGAGCGAAGCCGCGTGGATCAGCTAGTGTATAAATAATAGTATGATATTTATTAATATTTTATAACTATGATGTTTGAATTAAATAATAAAAAATATTTCTTTATTTTTTTAGTTTATGAGTATGTAATTATTATTTTTTTTTAGTAACCTCATGAACGTAATCTTTTAGTGTACTATGTAGATAAAATTAAAATTAATTATATTATTCGCTATCCATATTTTTTCTTTTATAATTATGATATTTTTTAGAATTGAACCCATGATAAATCCAACGCTGAAAGATGTCAAACCGTATTTGATACCACATCATAAAGGGAGGAAACGGATGCATTTGGGTAAGTTGAAATATATTTACATTTATTGGAAACTTTAATTAATTATTAAAAGTATTAAAATCATTATTATTTTTTTTCATTATTATTGACATTGAGATAAATTTATGAATTTTGACAATTTTTTTTTTGACATAAACAGAAAATATTATTTATATTATTGTTATTTATTATTTGTGTTTTAATTATTTGTAATTGTCACAAGTTACTAAAAATTAATGTTATAATGTATTTTTATGTCTGTAAAGGTAAATATATTGGAACTATAAATTATTTAGGCCGCCATTTTTATGTATAGTTTTAAGTTAATGTTTCTAATATAATTAAGTGCTACTGGTGCATAAAATAAAGTGTTTATTTATTTATTCATTCATTCATTATTTTTATGATATGTTTTGCAAAATGTGTGTAGATATTTTGCTAATAAAGAATTTGATTGATTGAAAAAAAAATTGTTTGTGATTTTCGCTAAATTTCTCATTTTTAACTTTTAGTTAAATTAATTAATAATTAATTTATTTCAGAATTAAAAGACACGATGGCTCGCTTCGGCGCGGACATTAAGCAGAAACTGATAGAGTCCATAAAAAGCACTTGGTCCAGCATGTGGAAGACGCAGCCTCCGCCCAGCGATCAGCTAGAGAAGGTGAGAAGGGGTATTAAACAGGATTTATTTAAAAAAAATTGTAGTTCGCTCTGAACTAGACCTTATGCTTGAATGATGACTCGTTCTACCTATATGTTTATACACAATTTTATAATGATGGAATTAAGTATAGAATTACTTAAAAAAATACAATTGCGGGGAACAATGACAGTGAATGAGATAAGTTAAAATTCAACCTTGAAATAATTTTTTTTAGTAACAAAATTTTTAGACAGTTTGCTTACTGATTGTAATCTATGTTGAGGCGTTTAAGTTATTATTAATTACATTTACATACTATATTTCCTGATATTTATGCAAGACGTGATTTTTTTATAGAATCACGAAATTTTTCCGGGGGGATGTAGTAATTTATGACGTATATTTATTTTACGAAACACTTGAATCGAAAAATACTACAAAAATCCAAAAAAAAGTCACGTGACTAATAGACGGCCCTTATGTTTTGTGTAATAAATTCTGGTATAAATTTGTAATTATGTTAACAATTTTTTTTATTATTATTTTTTGAATATCTTAACAAATAAGAAAGATAAGCATTTAAATTTCAAATTAGGTAGAGAAAAAATAATACCTTTGTGGGATTTCCGGCTTTAAAGGTATTCTATGTCCTTTTTCGGGTTTCAAACTCTGTACAAAATTTCATCCAAATCGGTTCAACTTTTGGTGTGAAGAGCGGAACCGACAGTCACTTTTGTCAACTACCCAATAACAAAATAATTATTTGTTTCAGGTTGTCGAAGAAGAGATGGAAAAGGAAGAGTTGACAGAAGAATGCAAGCCGGAGACCAATGAAGAAACGCAGGTCAGAAAAATGTGTTTTTACAACAATTTTTAACGTTAAAAATAGATAATATTGTAAAATTATATGAATACAGTAATAAAATTAGGTTTGATTTATTTATTTATTTAATCATTCATTTATTTATTTAACAAATATACCAACGTTTGTTTATATCCATGCATTTTTACAGTCATTAAATATAGTAATACACAGGGTGACTTTTTGAGATAGGCTTTCAGAGCCAAAATTATAAACTTTGAGGAATATCAGAAATGAATCTCGAGGAAAATTTAAAAAAAAAACTGCATCAGGCGATTTTTAAAAAAGCAATTTCCCAAGCCGAGAATGAAGAATGTTAACAAATTTTGATTTTTAGTTTTTCATATTGTTTTTTTTTTACTAAAAAATACTGTTGAAAAAATTATTTTGTTACGTCAATTAGTTTTTGATTTATAAGCAAAACAAATCGTAACCGCCCGACGCGGCGATTGCGGCGGTGTGACGTCATAAAACAGACAGCTCATGCGCTCGCTACAGCGCTTCCCACACGTATTATAGTTGCTGCGAAGTAGCGCGGCCCGCGCGGCGTCTGTTTTGTGACGTCACAAGCGGTCACGTGACTTTAGCGGAACTCGAAAGTTTAAAAGCTTAAAAAACTACTTGGTATTTTTGACTGCAACAAAAAACGGTGTATTTGTATAGGTACAAGCTATACTGTAACAAACTTTCAACCTATTTGCATACCTAGTAACATTCCCCATTGATCCAGTTGATTTTGCAAGAAAACAAACATGTATTATTTCACCAATTGATAGGCATATTTTCTTGCAACGTGAAATGAAATGAAATAATTTTATTTAAGACCTTAATAAGCCAAAGTTGAGGAAATACATTATTTTTGTTATTTTACTTTAATTCATAGAATATTTGGAGTAAAAAATAATATTTTTGTGGTTTAAATTAATATCTTCATGTATTCCTTACTTACTTTGTTCTATTTTTTAGTTTGTTTTTTTCCTCTGTTTTTTTTTGTTTAATCTTTCACCCAACCTGCTCACTACCTTTTACCCCGTGGTTGCCTGGCATAAAGCACTGTTTAGTGATTAGGCAGCCTGTTATACTGTCAATTCTATAATTTATACTTGGTGTTTTTCTGTTTGTTATGGTGTCATAAAGAGTTTAATAAATAAATACCTTAACCTTAGTTGCTTTATTTGTAAATAAAATTACTGTCGATAGTTTCAAACAAGTAGTATATTATTTTTTTTTTTTCATTTCGTGCAACAAAATGTAATAAAACACTTAAAAATTATTTGTATGTCAACTATTTAATAGAACACTTAAAAAATATTTGTATGTCAACTATCTAATGGAACACTTAAAAAAATATTTGTATGTCTGTCAGCAGGCAACCCCGGAAATGCTCGGCTCGTTGAACGGCGGTCGCCGCGTGGACTACGTCCTACAAGAGGCGCCGTTCGAGATGATCAACGAGTATCTGTTCGCTATGACGTCACACGTTTGTTATTGGTAAGTGTTATATTTAACTGTTTACCAGCTGTGCACCCCGGCTTTACCCTAGTATAGTTGTGAGATTGGTTAGATTTCTTTAGTATTAATTTGATATTTCTACCGGTCATTTCCCAAACGAATGGAAGCTGGCAAAAGTATTACCGCTTTATAAGGACGGTGATGCCATGCTAGTTAATAACTATCGCCCTATCTCAATTCTTTCTTCATTTTCAAAGATTTTTGAATCGCTGATTTGTCCTCTGATACAACAACATTTTAATAAATGGATATCGCCTTATCGACATGGATTTGTTTCTGGTCGATCATTTACTGTAACGATTCATTTACTGAAAACATAACTGAAGTCATTGACGATGGAAAGCAGGTTGATGTAGTATACAGCGACTTTAGTAAAGCGTTTGACCCTGTTTCGCATAAATTGTTACTCTCTAAATTAAATATGTACGGTTTCTCTGGTTCATTATTGAAATGGTTAGAATCTTATTTGTATAGGCGTTCTTACTATGTTGTCGTTAATGGCTTCCAATCTAGCACACATTTTATTAATTCGCGCGTCCCTCAGGGATCACACCTAGGACCAATTCTCTTTAATATTTTTATAAACGATATTACAAGAGTATTTACTAAAAGCAATCCCTACTTATATGCCGATGATTTGAAACTCGCGGCTGTCGTGGAATCACCAAATGATGTAATATCTTTTCAGAATGATTTAGATAGATTGTCGAAGTGGTGCAATGATAACAAAATGTTCCTCAATTTAGACAAATGTATTCACATAAAATTTTCACGTAAACTTAATGTTTTTTCGTCAATTTATCGTATTAATGACCACCAATTAAAGGAAGTTAATAAATACCTCATATTGATAATGTTGTCAAAAAAGCATCAAAAATGCTGGGCTTTATTATGAGGAATAGCAAACATTTTAGCGATATTAAAACCAAAATGACGCTTTACAATAGTCTCGTACGCAGTCATCTCGAATACTGCAGCGTAATATGGCGTCCGCATTACTCTACTCCAATTTTTTATGTAATTTATGGATTAGAATTAAAATTTCCTTTTGTATTAGTTTTTAGTTACATACAATAATATGTTTTTATTTGCCTATAAGCATGCTGTGTTTACCTATTAAAGGTGTGCATTATAGCTTTTATAAATTTCATAGTTAAGTATAAATAGTGTAAGAACTAATGTAACATCTGTTTGGTGAACCTCAATAAATAAAATAAAATAAAATATGTATGTTAATGTATGAAAATGTCTAATGTTGAATATTATATATTAATGATTAAAGACTTAAAAACAAATTATTAATATTATTATGAGACATAGTTATTTATGTTAATCCTATATTTAATTACAGGGAATCAGAAGACACAATATTATTGATATTGCGCGAAATCTACGACTCGTTAAAGGTTCAACCGGACTGTAGCGTGCCGCAGCAGAGCATGAGCGTGCAGCGAACACGCACCGTCACACACGTGAGTGACACTGACACTTTACACTTTGACACTACACGTTATAGTGTGTCACTAACTGAAGGTGCAACCGGACTGTAGCATCTCTTGTGGGATGATAGCTTAACTAATAATCTATCAAAAAAATTCAATTTGTATATGTCATACGAAAATAACATTTTTGAAAAAACTACAAAATCCTCAATATCTCAAAAATATTAAAACAAATAGGTATTAAATATATATTTATTTTTTCAGGATGGTGTTATTATTTCAAGTACTACAGGTAAATATATTTTTTAAATTCTAAAGCTACTAAAAACTAACTTCTTTGAAAAAAATTAACTATCTTATTATTATTTTTCTTTTTTTTTGCAATTTTTCAAATATTACACAATTCATACTAAACATTATTGTATAATAATATCTACAGTTGGTTGAACTCTATTGAGCTAAGTCTACTTCATAACAAAAATTCGTTCAAGATGTAGATCTTTGTTCAATACTTGTATTTTTGATAACTGGTAAAATAAAATTTATATAAAATATTTATTTTTCAGAATCACCGTCCACCAGTCGTGGTGCGTCTTAACATTTTTGTATACACTGATGAACATACATACGTGAAAAAAATTAGGAAAATTTATTTCTTATGTAATAAATATTATTACTCAAATATCTCTTATTATTGGTAGATTGTTTTTGGGTTGTGTTAGTTTTGTTATTTTAAATTTATTATTTTTTCTTATTCTTAAAAGTATATTTTTATAATGACGTCTCTTTCTCACTGTTATTTCATTTTTTTCATTGAAATTAATTTTAACAATTTGCACAAATTTTGTTTTTTGAGTAACAAAACTGACACATGTATGAATGTATAATTTAAAAGAAATTGACATTAATTACATTTTACCGAAATACTCAGGATCCAAAAATTTTAATATCAACAAGTTCAAAATGGATACTGTATTATTTATCTACAATATTTAGTATGATTAAATACCATACTAAAATTTTTATGAGACCTTAAATGACATTTTTAGAAACGTGCATAAAATGAAATAAAAAACAAAATTAAAGAATATTAATTTTGCCGTTATTTTTATCAGCTAACCTAAAAAAAATTGTTCTTATCAATAAACCTCACCTCACTCACCTAAAAAAGGAATATTATTTCGTTATTTTGGACTCTGAGATCTAAACAACATCTATTTTAATTACGTTTTGTTTTGCATTTGCTTGACATTTGTAAAAATTTGACAAATACAAATATAAAAAAGACACTCAAGATATATTTTGATTTAACATAAATCGCATTACTGTAGCTAGGAAAAAAACGTAAAAATATATTTTATATAAGCGTGGACAATGAATTTTTAACCGACTTAAAAAAGGATGTTCGTATCTTTATTTTTGTTATGTCCATTAATTTTATGGGAAGGTTGACAATTTTAACTGAGTATTGAATAAAAGACTTTTTTACACTATTTATAAGCCTAATTAATATTGGAAAAAGTATTTAATTCAATACTTAAAATGCATTTCCACCAAGAAGTCACAATACAATGTATCAGTTATATTGTTAACTGACTTCAAAATAGGAGATGGTTCTTTTAATTTGTTTTTTTACATCAGTTACTTTGAGTTTTTATGTAAAATGGGTTTTGTTTAGACTTCCTCTGATAGACGCAATAGAAATAGTGGATAAATAAAGTATATTTATACTTGGACCTAATATTTCACATTTTATTTAGAAAATTATTTTAAATAAAAATTCTTTGAAATGTATAGGATATACTGACAAAAAAAAAATAAATGGGCCTTGTATATCGCGCTCAAAATAATTTATTTTTAATTATGTATTTGTTAATTAAATTAAATAGCAAATTATGACGGCCGATAGTTAGAACCTTAGCTTCGATACACATAGTGAAAAGCTATTAACGAAAATGTATAATATCGCAAAACTTTTTTTATATGTTTACCCTCATTTTTTTTCATTCTTTTTCTAGCTCTATAAAATATTATGATAAAACAATCTAAAGGCGGCTTCACATAAGCAATACAATAATTTTTGAATTAGTTGATGATACATTAGTGTAAATCAATCTTTAATATTTACTATGTGTATTTGAAGCTGTATCCAATGTATAGTTATTTTAATAGCTTAGTAAAAGTTAGCGCTTATTAAGTTAAAACTGACATTAAATAAAAAAAATAAAAAAAAAACTAATAATTTTTTCTATGTAGGACCGTAAAATATGATTTAAGATATATTATTGATTTAAAATTTATCATCGATTGTAATTCAAAACAAAAAAATACGGTCATTAAATATTTAACATACGTGTGTCAAAAAAAATATTGAAAAAAAATGCTTATCCTTTTAAAAATGGATGGTTTGTTTAATCGCAAAATATTTCAGGACAGATTGCGCTTAAGCATGATTTTTATTTAAATATTAACATTGTTAAGTAAATAGGATACACAATATTTGTAAATATTGAAGACAATGCAGCTGTCATATTTATTTGACTTAAAATAGTTCTTTGAAAGAAATTAACAAAGGCATTAATTATTCAAAATATTGTAAAAATGCAAAAAGAAGATGATTGAATTTTGAGCTAATTTGACATTTAAAAAATTTTTGGTTATGTATAATAATATAAAATTAACATTGTTTTCGAATATAATGGCAACATATTTTATGAATGTCATACTTTTTTTAATCTTTTATTTATTATTAAATAAACACATTTTACATTGCATTCCTTGGATATTTGTGTATTAGTTATGAAATATTTCCATATTTTCTCTGTATAAAATTGGTTGTTATTAATTTAGATTATTGGAATATAAATATGATATTTCGAACCATAATCAACTTTCTACTATTTTCTCATACTTATTTGTTATTTTATCCATATTACTGACCGTAGGATTAACTGTAATTAAAATAATAAAAAGGTTCATTTTCTCTACGATTCATTGTTATGTATTAAAAAAACTTGTTTTCCATAGATAGATAAATAGATAGAAAATTCTGTATTACTTTTTCCATCATGAAATTCATACAAATTCTATTATATATTTTTATGAAATATCATATTTATAATTCAATAAATTTTAATTCGCAAAATATATCCATTTATTTATTTCGTTGTTATTGTAGTTAGTTATTGCGAATTATTTAAAAATTAAACTAACAAATAAAGTTTATATTTTATTAAAAATTGTTTTATTTCAACAGGGACCAATTCATTTATATAACATTTACCTCCAAATACCAAATCAAAAAATATTATATATTAAGTAATGCAACCCTTGCAGTGAATGAATATATTAAATTTTAAATCTTTAATGAGAGAAAGAATATCATTGAAATTCGAAAGTATTAACGAGGTACGGATTTAGATTTCAAAATGATTGTGGGTGGCATACCCAATATATACCCATAGTAAGCGCTAACTAAAATAAACATATAGTTATCAAATATTATGTAACAATTTTCTTTCGTTTTTCTTTTTATTTCAGGCCAAACAATATGTTAAACGATCCACAAAAGCAATAAAAACCATTAAGTATATTAAATAAAATTTAATAAATAAATCATAAAAATTTCACAAACGTTAATTACACATTATTACACAAATATTTTGTCCTCTTTTACATATATTTATTATACATAATTATGGATAAACTCTTATACATAGTAGGGGTTGTGCATTGACGAAAAGAGCTATGTATGAAGTATTAACCTCGTATGCTTTTCATTTTTCTCACGCCAAAATCAAATTATCATAAAATTTTCAAATACCTAATATACATTTTTATATTATATATTTCGTCAAATTCAATGTATTCTTTTGCCTAAATGAAGGGACGATATACCGATTTCAGAGACTTTACAAAATTCACCAAACCATTTACGTATACCATCATTTGCACTGTTTTTCAAATTTTAATCTGTAAATCGTACTAAGTTAAATTTGTAAGCCTATTCGAAATCATACGCTCAAAGCCTAAGGAAATAATTTTTAAACATAAGGATCAATATCGCAGTTATCACAATTCTACGTCCAGTCAAAACTCGGTATAGTTTCGTTAAATAACTCAACATCTCCTATTCCGTAATCTCCTGGCATTTCGATGCTTCTTGGCGGTATAAAAAACGCGAAACTGCAATACGCAAGCAGTAAAAGTAAGAATATAATACAAAAATTCGACGTCAGGTCAGAAATAAGTCTATGAGTATGTTTCAAGTTCTCAGGTTTCTCTCCAAAATTAGGTATTTTGTCCACATTCCTTCGTTTCGCTTGTCGCATTTTTCTTTTTGGTTGTTTCGCGTATTTAGTTATGAAATCCCCGTCGATGTCAACTTTGTACCAAGATTTGTATTTATCCAATTTACAGGATCGTCTATCCATTAATTTTTCACTAGAATTTTATTACATTTTCATGCTTTTCTGATAATTTTGACAGATTGATTTGTCGTCGTTTTTGACTTTATGAAAAATATTTTATTTGTAAACTTCTGTGACTTTAATAAATCTTCAGACACAAGATACTTATTCCATAAAAATAACTAATTTAACGAACGACATATTTATTTTTAAGTAGAATTTAAAGCAAATATTTAGAATTACGCGTACGTTTTTTTAAAGAAAGTCTTTTAAGTTTAGTTATAAGTTTCGTCAATTGTAGGTGTCTTGGTTATAACTTACATTTCGTTGACTACTAGGCTACTAGGGTACCGCCGCGGCTTTGCACGTACATTATGCATGTTATATACAAATAAACCTTCCTCTTAGTCTCCATCTTTATTATTAAAAAAATATTAATTAAACCGCATCAAAATTTATTGGGAAGTATTGAAAATTTAAACATACAGAGCGGGAAGAGACTGGTTTTTTACAAAATCAGCAGATCCGATTTCAGGCTCGGTAAATCAACTTTTCAAAAATCCAATGATGCTTTATTTTTGTGAATTCGGCCTCGAGACTTCTTTCACCATTTTTTGATATTCTTCATTTAGCCATGAATTCCATTTTAAAAACTCACCTGTATAAACATATCTTTGAACTAATTAGTTTGTTTTACCCATGCAACTGAAAAAGGGGTTATGCTTTTAGAAATTATATTAGGAAATAAAACACAAGACTTGTAAAAAAACTTTAATATTACACAGATAATGAACTGAAACTACCAACGAATTATAACGCATTTTACAAAAATAAATTGCATGTGACCTATTTTGGTACGTCCCTTTTTCTTAATAATTTCGTCTTAGGCCGGCCACACACATGCTGAATTTTCAGAATCTGAATTAAGATTCTTAATTTAGAAAGGCCAGTATACCATACAATATCGGCTTGCTCCACACACTTCTTGATTTTTGCAGATTCTGAATTTCTCAGATCGGCCTGTAAGGATTGTACCGATGAATTTTTAAGATGTGTGTGAGGCGAGGTGCCGGAATTTAAGATTCTGAAATAAGATTCTAAATTCAGACAGACATTCAGCATGTGTCAGGCCGGCCTTACTGTATGTTCATAATTTTGCACATACTGTAACAAAACTCATTTTTAAGACTTAAATATCACTGTCACACTAATGATAAAGAAAATAGGCCAATCTCAACCGAGACTAGCCAGCTGCGCAGGAGATATTACAGTATAAAAAAAATTAATACAGATAAGCATTACTGTCACATTGACATTTCAGACCAAGATATAATCAAATTAAATCTTGCAATATTCTGTGTATAAACGTGTAAAATTGTAACTTTATTTTTAAAAGGCAAAATAAAGCTTAAAAGATTTTTATCAAGCTTCAGTCCCAAAAATAATAGATAATTATTTATATTACGGTAAGACAAAATAATTAAGACTAGGTACGTACCAATCTATTCTAATCTCATATTTATGTAAGCGCATACAACTAATATTAATTCGCTATTTTCTTTCAAAACAGATATAATCAGAATTAGTAAATGCAGTTATAATTAATAAAAAAAGATATGTGTCGCCAGTTACTTCATACTAGCTATGACCCACGGGTTCACCCACGTATTAAATTACACATTTTTTTTTCGATGTATCCACGTTTCTGAAACTATGGTCCGCGGACCCCAATGACTGTCGTATCTAGGATAGATAATTATATTCATTTTCCTTTGGTTAAATTAGTAATTCTGACTTCTAAAAATTCTTGAATTTCTGGAGGGCCGCGTAGGAAAAAAATTACGAGAGAATAATATTTATTAATTATTTTTTCTTGAAACTTTTTGTTACGCTAAACTAAATGCAAATATTAATAAAAATATATATTTAAAAAAGCATTTTTTCTATTTTCATCGCTCTCTTTATTTTTGTTACAATACAAAAAGGTTTTTTAACGCAAACACATCAATTTTACACATCGAATTTGGTAATCCGCCATATTGTATATTTGGCGCCAAACATTTTGACAAAATAATATAAAATCTGCGCTTATTCTAATAATATATGATTTTCTTATACTTATATCATACTTAAATGCTTTTACAACATAAATTTCAACGAAGCTGCCGAAAATATTTTAAAATTACAACTTTTTTTAAATGTTTTTAGAAAGTTTTGGCAGTATGTTAAATTCCGTGTTTTTTAATATTTTTATACATTTTAAAAGCCGTGCATTGAAAAAATAAAGCCTATATTTTAATAATTTGTGACAATACAGCATAATCTGTACAAAATTTCAGCCTTTACACTTTAAATACAATTTTTTGATAAAAAAATTAAGCAGCTATTCATAACATATTTTTCAAAAATAAAAGAAAATTTTAAAAATTATTATTCCTATATTTTATGTGTTTAACGTAAATATATTTTGTCTACAAATTGATATAGATTATATATAAGTTTTATTGCACTGTGGTATTATTATATATACTATATATCTTAACTGAAAACTTTTTTAAATCGAATTGTGGATCAGTACCAATTAAAGATAATTTTACAATTGAAACTATTTTAAAGGAAACATCTTTTTATATTTTTTTTGGAATCAAAAAAAAAATTACTATTGAATGAATTGAAACCGTTGGTATAAAATTTGCTGTACTATTTTTCTCTATTATATCTATCTTTTATCTTAATCTATATATTCTGCGTGCTTTAAAAAGATTAAGTAAAAAATGTTAGATTTAAAACTAATGAGACATTATCTAGGAAAAGCTAGCTTAAACTATAAAAATAACATATTTTAAACATTTATATTATTTTTTGACAACTTTTTAAATTTTATTGTCGTATGTAACATGGTACATGTTTTTAATAAAAATAATAACCTAAAAAAACTTAGAAACATTTTTGACTATTTTTCCAAAAATTTTTTCATAATCATAAATTTAACATCTTTTTTTTCTATTAAAATAATACATAATAAAATAAAAAAATTTGAAATATAAATACGCGGGGTAGTTTTTAGCTAAATTGAAAATTTTAAGTAATTTTAAATAAGCAACTATTGTATACAGCGTGACGAAAAATAATATTAAAGGAGATAACCCAAAAGTATGGATTTTTTATTTCATATCACCACTATTTACTAGTAAACAATGATACATTTTAACCACTGGCACTGTATATTTAAGTATGTATGTGATAAAAAGGTCATTGATATTTATTTGTGGTGATTAATCCATTTTTAACAAACAAATAAACATTATTTAAGACATTATTCCTAAAGACTACCTTCTTTATCCAATTCAATAATTACATTTGCCTGCTTTATTTTAAGCGAAACATGAACGAAACTCTCAAATGCCTTTATGTACCGTGTTTTTGCAAATAAATATTATTTCATTTATTTTTATTGATTTAATCTATTCAATAATTATTTTTTATAGTTCAAGCCAGCTTCTATTCATTTATTCGACGACCAAGGACGCACTAGCATAGGAAACGGAGGAATCCTGCATGTTCATACATTGTGAAGATTGGGCATATTTGAGGAATTTCATAGACATCCTGGGACAGTTGGTTTGGCTCTGCAGTTTGGTTATAGCCTGGAAATAAATAAATAAATATTTCTGGACATTTAACACAACGCCATCTAGTCCCAAACTGAGCAAAGCTTGTACTATTGATGATAACTGATACACATACTTAAATATACTTTTTTTTGTAAATACATACTATAGATAAATTAACACCCAGACAGTAGAAAATTTCTGCTCGTGGGGATCGAACCCACACCCTCCGGTGCAATAGACCATTGCTGAACCACTGCGCCATCGGGTCGTCATCGAAATGTATGAAAATTTTGAACATCCTGTATAGAGATACAAAAGATAATATGTAAACTAACGGCCATTTTCAATAATGTATCAATGATTATGGATAAATTGTTATGTCAGATTATATGACAATAGATATTCGTTAGGATATTGAAATCAAAGTAAGTGCAGATAGACAGATTTGTCCCACTGTAAGCAAAACAAGGGATAGATAGAATATTGAAAACGGCCGTTAATAAAGAAGGGAAATTGGCGTTTCAAATGTATGTAAAATTTGACTTTATTCTCTTGTCAAAATGTCAATTGGATGTCAAAAAACGACGATGTAAGAATACTGTTGGATCCTATTAGAGAACACGCCACAGACGAGGTTTTTTCGCTCCATCGGTTCGAAAAAACAACATCTACTCATAACCTTATTGGAAGTTTGTAAAATACCAATTACTTTTATCATAACCATAAAAATTATCGAAGAAATTTTATTTGAGTACATAAAATATAGTATGTATAAAATATTGAAGATTTGATAATTATTGAATGATTTTTTTTAATAAAATTATACAAATTACTTATTTTGTTAGTTCAATATGAAACCATAAAAAGTTTCGAAAATCTATCACAATAAACTTTATAATTCTTTTTCAGGACATATTATGTCCATAATAAATGAATCTCCCTTAAAAGTAAAACGAGGGTAGTTCTGTATTACCTGTAACAGCACTCCAATGGGATGTCTACCGCAGATGGTGTTGCCGTATTTATTGAGGTACGCGGTGAAAGCTCGGGGATCCAGTTTTTCTACTATGTCCATACCCTAAAAATGGCAAATAGAAACATAGGTAATTTTGAAATTTAAAAATTAAGGGTTAAAATTTAAATAAGTTAAAGAAATGCAAAAATAAGATTTTGAATCTTATTACGTGTACGTGTGTATATTGTCAGAAGAAAAAGCACTAGTATTTTTACAGAATATTCATTGACATTTAATCTTGTACTTTTCAATACAAACTACTTTCCTTCTTTTCGATAAACGAAAATTTATAAAATTACACACTTCCATTTCTAAATCTTAACATCCTTTTTATTATACTTCTTAAATTTGCACATAAAATATCCGACCATGCTTTGACTTACAACTTTTAAAATGGTGTTGTGTACTTACTACTACAAATGTACTTTGAAGCCCCTCTACACATCAGCAGACATATACGCGAACGTCATCTGTCGATAGCAAATGCGTCGACAGACATAAATTACCTACTACGGCTATCTACAGATAGACATATTCCACGGACGACATCTGCAGATGACGTATGCATCTGCTGATGTGTAGAGGGAACATACATGTGTCGCCAACCCATTTCTACCCATGGGTGTCGCAAGAGGCGACAGAGGGTAATTCTGCTGCATAACATCTTCAGCAATAAAAGAGTGGGAGCCGAGCATTGCACGATTGAGTCAAGCTCGCACCGGTGTGAGTACCACCCCCCAGCAGACCGGCGTGAAGCAGTATTGCACTGTGTGCAGTACGGTGAGCGGGTGCCCGGAGGCCTGAATTCCCATCCCATTCCTCTCCCGTCCTGTCTTGCTCCTCTCCCAACTTCCTATCATTAATCTCCTTATCCCCTCCCTTTCCTCCAAGTCGGCGCGGCATCTGCGACACTTTGCTGTTGTTGTTCATGGGCTGCAATAACTTAACATCAGGTGAACCGCAGGCCCCGCTTGCCTGCTATAAAAAAAACTAAAAATAACCTTACCTGTTTATCCAACCACTCAATACTCTGGTATATGTGTCCTCTCGCGTTGTCTCTCCACGTGTACCTGAACCGCGAGCCCCAGTGGCAGAAGTCACTGGATATCACCACTAGGTTCTGAGGATCGGCCAAGTATGGGGCTAGGATAGCTCCATATCTAGTGAACAATTACACAGAACATACAAAATTGGACGC
>LQNK01000043.1:28872-40540 GCA_001586405.1 Phoebis sennae | reverse complement strand
TTAATATGATTAATTCCTTTTGAATAACAATACTTTTTTAAAGAATTCTAAATGCACTATACATAATAGAAGATGCATCGATGTTAGAAACTCAAAATAAACCGCGTTTAAAATCCGCAGTAAAGTATTTTTATTGAATATAGAAAATTATAACGAAATACTACTACATTTTTTTCCTACTAAAAGTTTACCATAAAAGGTTGGCAACCTATATTATATGCAGTGCTAAGGTATGTTAAAAATTAAATCGAGGCAGTTTCTAAGTTATAAATATGAATTACTCACTCCTCCATAACTTTAGCAATGTACGGTAAATGCATTTCAATAGAATGCTCGTCTTCATCCGTCTGTCTGTCCATCCTCTCGAACTGACGGGTCGCTTCTAACTCCGCATATACTAAAAATGAAGCAGTTTTATTAATTTATTGTTTATGCATCATTTTATGTCTAGTCTAGCTGTGCATCGCGGTTTTACTCATGTATATGTACATCCAATTTCTTCCTCTTTTTCAATTACTAATACTTATACTATTTTGAGGGCAATTAAAGCCTGCTACTAGAATTAATATTTTACATTTATATTACTTTTTTCATTCTATTAATATGTGGATAATATTGTTGGTTATGCAATTGTAAAACTGATACTTACATCGATTGTGTAATATATATTGTGTAACTGTTTTTAATAAAATAAAATTCTCCATATCAACTCCCCCCCCCCCTTCGGCTGGTGACGCTCCTGAGTGTGCTTATTTTCAAATGCATGTTTTTGTGCTAAAATACATAGGCACATATAACGTAAAACGTATAATATATTTACAAAAAATATACTCACTCTGTTTATCAATAGTAAGGTCGTACAGCGGTGTGGCGTATTTATCCATCGAGGATAGGGCACATCCCCCCAGGCGCACGTGGTGGGAGGGGCCGAGGATGAAGATACGTTTCCTAAACCCATATAAGGAAAAAAAATATAATTTGGAATAGAATAGAAAATATTTTTATTCATGTAAACTTTTTACAAAGTATGTATGAATATGGAATGGAAATAGTTGATCTACGTTTTGATTTATAAAACTGAAATTAAAACTCCTGTCACGTTATTTTTAAGGAAAGAAATATATTTGATACTAAATGAGCTCCACGGCATTACCCGTTCTAGTAGGATTTTATCGGATAAAAACTATCCTTGTGTCAATGTCCTTACTCGAATTTTAATGAATCTTTGTATAAAATTTCATCCAAATTGGTCCAGTGGTTTCGAGTCTGTTCCTATTTTTCCTCTTTATAATAGCATAGACTATCGTCATTGTTTTTTTTTTGCGATTTCTTCTTCTTATCTCGAAATTAATCAAAAGTCTCTTGGGGCATAAAAGGTGACCTGAGAAAAAAGGCAATATTTATGTCATAAGATTTATATCAGCTTTTTTGAAATATGTATTTCGAATTTTAGTAAAAAAATTGAATCTCTAAGATTCTTCTTTATTATTCCCCAAGAGATACTTCGCTCAGTATAGGACACCCTGTATAAAATAAGTACAATTTTTACCTAAATAAAAATGTGTACAAATATTCAATGGGAGTAGTGTAAGGTAATAAATAACAGACTTCTACTCACACAACAACAGGGCTAACTTGTCTATACGCAAACGCTGCGCAGGCGCCGCAGTACGAGTAACCGGCGTGACTGAAAAGTAAAACAAAATATTTTCCATAGTACATCCATTGCAAATATCATACAATGTAATTTTAATTTATTTTTATTCTGTCTTCCCATTCCTCTCCCGTCCTGTTCTAGTCCTCTCTCAACTTCCTATCATTAATCCTCTTCTCTTATCCCCTCCCCCTCCTTCCTGGCGCGGCATCTGCGACAGTTTGCTGTTGTAGATGCTCATGGGCTGCGGTCAGTCACTTTCCATCAGGTTAACCGCATGCTCCGCTTGCTCGCTGTTACATAAAAAAAAATTAAGCAACATTGTCCATTGTGGTGGAAATTCCAACCATTTAATTAATGAGTGATTTTAAATTAAACAAATACCTTTATAATAATAATTAATCTTTCTAAGTAATCTTGGAACAGATATGAACGTCTGTAATCTTAAAAAGAATATAATTATATACTAGCTGTAAGCCTCTGTTCATCAACAAAGTGTCGTCATACTATGTAGCCATTCTTTTTTTATAATAAGCGTCTCATTTTATTTGTATTGCTGGATAAATGTCTTTTTCATTTCTCATGGAACAATCATAATCAGAAAAAACAATCAAATGACTCCGGTACTTAAGACTTGTTATTAATAAAAAACATTTTCTGCTTCCTTATAGTATAGATGGATATAAAAAGTCATACTCACGGGGCAATGATGGCGCGAGCGGGACCATGCGTCAAGTCGGCTTTGGACAGCCATAGATCCAGTTGTCTGGATAGCTCAGAACCTGATATAATTATAATATAATGTACAAAAATATACTTATAATCGTAAATTTTTAATAGTAATTTATAACTTATGTTCAGGCAAATAAATAATTTAATTACATTGATTTGAACAAACATTATTTTGTTGATTTATATAATTGATTTGCCTTTTGAGAAATATGGACAAGGTGTAGTTTAAGACTTAACTAAGGTTTTAATATTGTTTATATATTATTAGATATAATTAGGTGTCTGGGTAATATTCAACCTTACGATAAATACTATGCAAAATAACTTGGATAAGCAAAACAATGGTTAAACCTCAATTTGATTTCCTAATTTCCATATTTCTACTTTATTCCTACATTTTTGTTATGGTATTTAGAAAGAAACCTGTCATATAGAAGGTATTCTATTACAATAGTATTACAATTACAATAGTAGTAGATTCTGTTGGGTTGTTTAAGTTATTGCTGAGTGTAATATGGAAACACATTATAAAATCCAAAGACTTCTAGATTCTATTAATTCAAATTTAATATTCAAATTTATATTATAAAACTGAAGAGTTTGTTTGAATGCGCTAATCTCAGGAACTAAGGGTCCGATTCGAAATAAATTTTTAGTGTTAGATAGCCCATTTATCGACAAAGGCTATAGGCTATATATCATCCTGATATTCCCACGGGAGCAAAGCCCTGGGGGGCAGCTAGTTTCAAATAGTTGGTAAACCTTCATGCCTCCATAAATACTCTAGTTTTCTATTTAGCTTCTGCTAGGTAAATATTTATTCTGATATATTATGTTTAGATATTTTGCATGCTGAATTGACTATCTTATTGTATTGTCGTATTTCACAGTTTTACATTTATTACTAAGTAAGCTAGTTTTAGAAGTATGATAGTAGTATGATACTAGTCATAGGGTTTCCAATATTATAAAAAGAAACACAAATTAAAAACAACAAAATTTAATCAACAACAAGAATTATTCATTATCATTCATCATCAACTCAATCTTCTCCGATACCTCCTTTATCAACTTCTCACTAAAACCTGGAAATTTCACTTCAAATTCCGATTTCAAACTTTCCAAATCAAATTTATCTTTTTCCAATTGATCTAGCGTTGTCTTTGACAGTTCATACTGGTCAAACTTGTCTATGTCCAAATTTGAATGCTTTTTAATCTGTTCCAATCCTTCTATAGCATCATTGACAGCATCTAGTAATTGTTTATGACCTGAATCTTTGTCATAGCCAAAGTCTATGTTTTTGGTTTCCAATTTATCGAGACAAGACTGTTCTGTGAGGGATAATTTGTGTAAAGTTTCTTCAATGTTAGAATTCTCTGTTGTTTCATAGAATTTTGCACAATCTTGATTTTTTAGATCTAGGAGCCTGAAAATAAGTAAAAATAAGACGTTTAATTATTTTTGCAAATGTATATTTATTTATTTATTTAATTAAAATAACAATAATACATATTTTAATATAATATACATTAGAATTTAGATGTCACCTGATCGTTAAGTCAAACATATTACAACTATTATTTAATTAACACAACACGGTCATCTTATTCTAAATATTAAAATTATAACTAAAGATTGGGCTGGGCTGCATTGGGCTGTAAAGATATGTAATATAAGATATCATGGTATAGCCATTTTGAATGGATAGCAGGGTTTAAGGGTTTGTAACAAGGTTCCATGTTACTCTTTTGTATATGAAACCCTAAAAATTATATTTCAAAAACATAGATGAAAATGGTGGTGCACAAAGCACAGAATTCAACAATTTAAAATCATGTACCTGTGTACACATTCTATTTAAAGAAGGTTTAATCTTTATAGTCCAACAACCACAAATTCAAGTAACAATGTGTACATATATTTAACATTAATTCTTTTCAAGTATATTCCATGCACAGCAAGAAGTTTTTAAGAATATATTATGTTAATTATTCAGTAATCAGTGATTCCTTTGTTTCAAATACACTAACACCCGTATTCTAAGAAGTTACCTTAATTTTACTTCCACTCAGGTAACGTCAAATTTAACGTATGACAAATTTCAATAGAAAATTCATAACATTAAAATATAATATTTAAATAAATAGATCGAAAAAACAAACAGAGGTGTTAAATTTTCTTCTCCAAAATTTTTTTAATGTGAGTGGACGTGAGTTAGTACGAGTTTTTTTCTGGCTCAGAATGTAAATTTTTGTTGACAGAGGTTGAGTGAAGCCGAGGAATGCTCGAGATACGTATTAGATTACGGGTGGGTGTTGTAAGTTATTGAAGGTTTCTTCAACATCAAAATACATTACACAAAAATGTATTTATATAAGGTGTGATAAATAAAATATTTTTAAAAGGATCTTGGTGGTATATTACCATCTCCGAATAAACCGCGTTAAAAGCCTTTACAAATTGTTTTATTGAATATTCGCGTTGAAACTAACACAAGAGAATACTAATGTGTGATAGGAAAATAAACTCACCTCTTCTGTTCAACAACGAAAGATATATCCTTCAGCCTCCTGTTAGTTTTATCGAGCTGTTCAATTGTCTTATTAAATCTATCAGCTAACTGTCCCATTTGAATATCCATCTGAGTTTCCTCCCTAACAATTTTTTCGTCAACCAAACAATCTTCGAGCATAGCGCGTAGAAACTGTCCATATGCAATTTGACGATATGCACCATCAAAATCAGGCATCGCAGAATCAGATTTACACATGGTTACATCTGCCTCACTTACTTTTGTAATATTATGATTCACTTTTGGACGAGGTTTTTGTTCCTTCGGCGGTAATTTTCGAGACGTAGAAGCCATGCTTACTGAAGATGCGCGCTTAAATTTCGCGTTCTTCGGCGGAGCCATCGGTGCATTTTTATCCATTTTGTAACGTAATAAAGAAAACAAATGTTTGTTGCGAAAATATATAAAAGTTCGTTCGAAAATGACTTTGATTTGAATCGCTGTCATGGCGACCGGTGACGTAAGTTTGTTTACTATTTACGTTCGGAAATTACTGTCAGTAAACTTCGTATAAATTATACCGTTTTTATATTATGTTTCGATACATTAGTGTCCAAAGTAAAGTTAAATCATAAAAATAATTTTTAATATTATATTTAACATTGAAAATATTTTTTTTCTCAATGGATAAAATATTTATGAACGAAATGTCAAAACGTGAATGCAATGAACTTTCAACTTATTTGGTTTGACCTTTTCTTCACATTTCTAATTTATCAAAGTACCTACATAAGTATATGTAAAATATCTTAACGATGAATGGTCTTATAACTAATTCTTAAGATTCTTAAGATGTTTCCAAAATGAATTTATTAATGGGGTAATAATGCAGAAATATAGCTTTTTCTTGAACACCCCTCATTAGGATGCAGGTCATTCCCCTTAGTATGCCCTTCAAATATTTAATAATACCACTGACAAAGCATTTTGTTTTCCGTCTTATTTTCTTTATATTTAACATTAAAATCGATAGCTAACAAATTGTGCTGATATAGGAACTTACCACTTTCCGTATACCAGCTACCGGCATGGGATGCATTACGACAAGACATCGTTCAACCTTTTGACTAAAAACTTAAGCTTTTAATAAAAAGTAACAACAATGCAATGGCATGTAGTTTTGGAATTACAATACAAAATACTTTTAAGTTTGAAAGTTGACGTTGACGTTTATAACCTAAATTTTATTTCGTTCATTAATTTTTCATTACAGATAACTTAAAACTATGTTTAAGCGAATATTATTAATACCTAGATTAAGAAATAAAACGCCTAACGAGTTAAATTCTTATGTAATTTATTATTTTATTTATTTATTAATTCTTTATTGCACTGTAAGATACAGAGGAGCTTAAAAATAAAGATGGAAAATTTTAGCAACAGGCGGTCTTATCGCTAAGGAAGCGATTTCTTCCAGACAACCTTGGTACGAAAATGAAATGTTAGATATGGAAAGGAGTGGCAGTGCATTATATGTTTTAGAAGTTAACTGTTATTGCTTACAGCCCAATTCAAAATATCACAAATCTATTTAATTTAAAATTAACGCAGTACCTATTTAAGTAATAAATGTATCTCTTTAAACTATGATATAATTCATAAAGTTAAAGAGGTAAATTTGAAGATTCACAATCAAAAAGAAACTAATTAAACAAAATCATTAGGAGCTGTTTGAGTAGGTAACTCTTTTATTCATTTCACTTGATATCTTTTTATTTATCAGCGGATTTTCCAATAATTTTGTACTGCTTAGAAAAACATAATAATATAAAAGTTTACTTTTTCTGGGCACAATTTGCCGGAATGTTGACTAGTCCCTATTGTGATTAGCCGTCTTAGAAATATATTATATTTTTATTCTGTTGAACTTATTTATAAACGAAACCATTTACGTAATGTCAATTTAATCATTTGTCATTGTCATTTGCATTTTGATCTTGTGCAATAAAGTATTTTTCCAAATAAATTTAATTCCATAAAAGTAAAATTATGTATGAATAAATTAAGTGTAGAGAAATAAAAAAACAAACATTTTTTTGATAAAATAATTTCAATTTCCTGTCAGTTTTAAGTGCTGTGAATTAATTGATGGTATCAACTGCAACCGGTTTTAAAAATATCAATAATATATTAAATTATTCTTAAACTAGTGCAGTTCCGTGCTTATAATAAAAACGACAAGTATTAAAATGTTATCCTCACTATGTAAGTTTTATATTTATCAATAATTTCAGGTTAAATGTGACTTAACTTACTACTGAAAATGTTAAAAATGTGTAACTTTAACTGATATACGATACACAAATTTAGAATTACATTTACAAATAAATTTTCACCTATGCTCAAATACCAATACATATATAATTTCAATAAATAATGGAAAATATTTAATTTTTATATTTAAATTCTTAAGATTTTTTAATTTAGGTCAAGGCATAATAAGCATATCAAAAGTTAAACAAGTATTACTTATTTTGGTTGTCCAAATTTTAAAATATTATGCAATTTCATAACATGTGTTTATTTCAAAAATACATTAAAGACTCCTTATTTCAAAGAGAAAACTTTAAGTTATTTAGTAAGAAATGGTCTGGTTTGAAATTAAAAATATTGTTAATAGTATGACTGTTGTACATTTATTTAGAAAAAATGGCATATTGATGCATAATTATTTGCCATGCTTGATTTAATGGTTTTTCCTGTAAACATTTATTTTTCTTTTCTATTAAGGTAGGACACATAGGTACATTCAACTTAACATGATCAAATTATATATTTAAAACAAAGGTTTTGTTACAACACTTAAAACTCAAGATCTGCTGGACCAATTCAGATAAATTTGCAGGGAGATAGCTTAGACTATGAGAGGTTCATGATCCATAGTGTGTAGGATGGTATTATTCCTCCAACGAAAAAGGAGGATCCTCGACCAGTCTGAACCACAGGACTGGCCGGCCGTTAGGCCCCGAGGATTGAAGTTTGGAAGCGGTATATGAATATTTCAACATCGCAATTTAGGAATTGTGACATCATGTGACACCACACATGGAAATCTCATAGGAACGGGTTATACATGCCGGTGAAACCATGGGGCACCCAGTTAGAAATATTATTAAATGTTTATTCTATTAGGAAAAAAACACCAATTTAGTTCTTGTTTTGGATACTAATATAATTCTTCACCTAACTGATAACCTATAGTTAGTTTGTGAGAAAAAAACTGATAATTATTGTATTATTTTCTAATGATATATTGAAAGTTTAACATGTGTTATCATAATAAAATTCTTATCAATATAGTGACACCTTGACATTGCACAGGTGTTGTATTTTTTTTATTTTTCATACGGTTTTTGGTTTATATTATTACTTCTTCAAGTACTTTGATTTATGAACTAATTAGTTGTGCACTCGGAAAATTTCAGGATTAAAAGCCGTGTTATGTCCTGTCTTGGTACTCAAACTATGTTTATACAAAATTTGATCTTTATTGGTCTAATGGTTCTTGAAAATACAGACAGACAGGGTTACTTTTGCAATCATAAAAAAAATTATGATTTAAGTTTGAAAGAGTCCTTTTGCTTTTAATATAACGATTTTACAGTCTATATATGTATGTGATATAACAGTGATCTAAGTAAGAAAAGGTTGGGAAACCTGTTAAAAAAATATACTAATCTTGCATCTCCAATCCATAAACTAACATAAAAAAAATAATATTTTCTCATCTCTTCTTATTTGAAAATGTTTTTCAGATCGTCAAAACGCAAAGCTATGGCCCCAATTCCTAAGCAGCGTGCGAACGGCGAGCCAAGTACAAAAACCCAAAACTGCTATAGTCATGCTGAATATGGGTGGACCGCAGACTACTGATGAAGTAAGTTATTATAATTGTTTACTAGCTGTGCCCCGCGGTTTCGCCCGCGTATATAGCCCGATCCCGTGGGATTTCCGGGATTAAAAGTATCCTATGTCATTCTCCTGGTCCTAAGCCTTCTGCCTACGAGTTTTCAGCTAAATCGGTTCAGCCGTTCTTGAGTTATAAGTGGAGTAACTAACACGACTTTCTTTTATATATATAGTTTAAGGAGATCTCCTCTCATGATAAGAAGGCCCTGCTAATCACTAGACACATCTGCAGTTCTATGTTGGTGTGTAAAATACAAGTTTTCAGCTTGCCTCAAACCCCTACCCAAGAAATGGTTTAAGGTCTCGGTACAATAATAAAATCCAGCAAAGAAATTTTCTAGTTATTTTCCAAATTAAGTGTTTTCTTGTGAAATATTGAGCAACAGTTTTAATGTAAACAATTCATGTAAAAAAAGTTTTCTTGCGAAATATTAAGTAACAGTTCACTTAAATAAGGAATTTAGGGTATTGCCTTTTAGAAAGGTCTACATATGTAACTTGAGAACCTGTAATAAGACCTTGTAACTTAAAAAAACTTAAAGTGGGACAATTTTTTTTGCTCGGTGAATTGACTGGAGGATGTTGTTTTAAACACTAGTGGATTTTTTTTCTGACAAAAAATAGAAATAGAAAAATACAGCCTATATATGATAACCTTCTTCCTTTTTTTGATTAGTTTGCATGGGTATCGCAATACTATAGGCTAAGGACGGGGTGGGGGGGAAGTAGATCAGCTGATTGGCTACAGGGCAAATTGTGGAAAAAAAGGAAGAGTTTCTCATTTGACCGTTTTTTTTTGTCTTGAACAAAGAAAGAAAATAACTTTTTCTTTATCTTTGTTGAAATCTGTACAAAGTCGGTGCCTTGATGCCTTGTCAGTTTGAATTGAATAAGCTCCGAAACTACTGGCAGACCAATTTAAAATTTTATTTAACCATTGGAATCCTACATTATCCCTGATGAATAAAGGCTAACATTAGATATAAAACATACATAACATGTTTTCCATGTCTCTCAGAGCACGTAAAGGCATCGGTCCTGCGCTTGATCTCTCTCCGGTCGTGTCTGTCTGTGCACTGTAATATCTTCCGCGCAGTTGGCTGGTCTCTATAGAGATTGTCCGCCGTGGACGAAATTCGGCCAGGGAGAACATAACAATATCCTATGGGAGAGAAGTCGCGCGGAACAGCTAGTATATAATAAACCGCATTTAACGGTTTAAAAGCTATTTAAAGTCATTAAACCTGGTTCAAAATCAGTTTATTTCCAAAGTGTATTTTCATTTACAGGTAGGTGATTACCTCCACCGCATCATGACAGACCGGGACATGATACAACTGCCCGTGCAAAGCAAACTGGGACCCTGGATTGCGAGCAGACGAACGGATGAGGTGAAGAAGAAGTACCAGGAGATTGGGGGTGGATCTCCTATTTATAGGTGGACGGATTTACAAGGTAGGGGTTTTTGTGTTATAGCAGGCAAGTGGTGCATGTTCACCTGATGTTAAGTGACTGACCGCAGCCCATGAACATCTGCAACATGAAGTGTTGCCTTGACGGTTTGAAGGAAAGGGGTTAGAGGAGGGGATAAGGAGAGGATTAATGATAGGAAATTGGAAAAGGAGTAGAACAAGGTGGAAGAGGAATGGGATAGGAATACAGACCTCCGGGAAGCCATCAAGGTATGAAACACAGTACAATAAGGTTTGATTATATGCCCAAATCAATGCGGGATAGTTGTTTAGTATGATATTATGTATGATATGTTTCTATTCTATTCTATTCTATTCTATGCTATTATTTTATGTTGCAAACTAACTTTGATTCTAAAAGTGCCTCGAAAGAAGCCAATTTGGAAAATAAACGTTTTGACTTTGACTTTGACTTTGATGTAATACATGAACAAGGGATCTGTATTAGACCCTTCCATAATATTTAATTAAATTATTATTTTTATTATTTGTTGTTATAGCCGCGACGAATGTACACAATTTGTGATAATTGCAGTTTTCTAGATAACACGGTTTTTTTCCAGTAAAATGGATTTAGTAGATATATGTATTTTTAAAATTGTTTTCAATTTGAAATTTTATAAGAATATTTCATAATTCTTCTTTTAAAGCAAAAGTTTTAATATAAAATATTACAATTTAATATACGCGTGAGAAGGGATGTTTGGAGTCCCATAATTTTTTTTATTATTTATATTTCTTTCATAGGAAAGTTACTAACCGAAGCCTTGGACCAAATGTTGCCGAACTCTGCCCCACACAAACATTACATCGCATTCAGATATGTACCACCCTTCACTGAAGAAGCTTTGCAACAATTAGAAAGGTAGGTGAAGGAAAATTTTTGAGGGTAGTTTACAAGTAACATAATTATATATCTAAATATTTAATCTATTTGTTTAAATGTATAAAAAAATTGTTTAATTAAATAACAAATGCACCTACAGGGCACAGCTTTTGCAGCACCCACTGTCAAAATAGTATTTATATGTTTCTATTTGTAAATGGTTGCCTGGAAGAGATGGCTCAATAGCCATAAGGCCGCCATTTGTGCATGTATGTGTTAGTGTTTACATTCATTCATTCACAATTTTTATGGAACTGGACTAAATATACCATCCTATAAAATATGTCGGCGCATTAAACAAAACGTTATTTTGAAACTGTAAATAACGACTGCACTGCACGTGTTATGGAAGCATTCCCGTTGAGTCCAGCTGACGCTGCCGTTCTCACGGGAATGGAATGCCAAGCCAACGTAGTGCGTAGTTAGCATATAAGTAATTT
>LQNK01000043.1:8762-28608 GCA_001586405.1 Phoebis sennae | reverse complement strand
ATAGTATTTATATGTTTCTATTTGTAAATGGTTGCCTGGAAGAGATGGCTCAATAGCCATAAGGCCGCCATTTGTGCATGTATGTGCTAGTGTTTACATTCATTCATTCACAATTTTTATGGAACTGGACTAAATATACCATCCTATAAAATATGTCGGCGCATTAAACAAAACGTTATTTTGAAACTGTAAAAAACGACTGCACTGCACGTGGCGCTAGTGGTGTAAACAAGTGAATCATCGCCCCTCTCCAAGAGTCAAATAAATACACCCGACTGTGGCAGTCTAGGGTCATTCCGTCAGAGGTGCTCATGCTGTGCACATCTCTGTCTATCGAAAGTTATAATATTTAAAGTAGAAAGTTAATTATTTATTATTATTTTAATTTTAATGGATTAATTAGTAATCAAGTGAAAGTGATCAGGGGAAAAGTGTTTCGGTGGAAAGTGATTTGGTGAAAAGTGATAAGTGTTAAATGATGGTGTTGTTATTCATTTATTATTATTGTTTCAGTACAAATAAACAATTATTGTGAGCGAACGAGGTTTTATTGACAATGAAAGTATCCCCCCTCTTATATATATATATATATCCTATAAATGTGAAAGTTTGGATGTTTGTGCGTCCATATATTATACACCCCAAAATTAACGCAAACTCACTCTTTCAGTGATGGCGTAGAGAGAGCAGTGATCTTCTCACAGTATCCACAGTACAGTTGTGCGACTACTGGGTCCAGTTTGAATGCTATTGCCGATTTCTACAAGAGCAGGTAAATATTAATTTTTCTTATATTTCACTACTTATTTTTACTTATTTTCATTACAACAAAAATGAACTAAAAGTTATTTTCTACTTTTTAGAGTGAAAAGTTCTATTTTTTGGCAAACTTTTATTTTTTAATTTATTTGACACTTTTTTCGTTCAAATTACATACAATGTTTTCACAGCAATATATTAATAAAATATGTCGGACTTCAAAATGTAAAATTGTATGTAACATTTGAGCAATAAATAATTTTATTATTTATTTATTATCACAATAAACAGTATATACAGTATATAACATAGATACAGTACATAACATAAGACTTATTTGAACAAAGGTAGCGTGATCGCTCAGGGAGTGATTTCTCCACACATTATTTATGATAATAAATTAATAATGCATTAATTTGTAAATTTTTCTGTAGGCCTCAAAATTAGGAGAAGGGTATTTTGAAAGTTTATGAATTTTTGTATTTGTAGTTTTTACAGTAAAAATAATTGAAAATAAAATTTTATCATTTTTGAATTTTTTCAATGTTAATCATTAACTATCATTCATATTTTAACCGACTGCAACAGAAGAAGGGTATTATTTTAAAATTATTGTTCGGATTTAAATAGTGTTTTCTAGTCTATGCTACGAAATTTGTAATTTTTATATTATTTTGACTTGATAATAAAAAGATTTTATATAAATAATACCTAATTTAAAAAAAAATAATATTTGTATTTTCTTGCGTTTGTTTTAACGCGAGCACTTTCCATATTAATTAAACCGTGTTTTAAAAAGTTTTTAATTATTTTTTTTCAGGAAGCGCCCAAACATCAAATTCAGTATGATTGAGAGATGGGGCACTAACCCTCTATTAGCGACGGTTTTTGCTGAAAGAATAAAAGAAAAATTATTATTGTTTGACGGTAGTGTGAGAAATCAAGTTATGATTATGTTCACTGCCCATAGTCTACCACTTAAGGTAAATATAAATAACTATCTGCTATTTATATCAATTTCAGTTTCACTAAATATCTTGTTAAACAATTTTAAAATTAATTGAAGTGGGGAGTTCATACCATAATTATTTTTGAAGAATTTTATTTCTAATTATGTAGCTGTGTTTTGTTATAAATTAACTTTTCTTTCTTTCTTTCTTTCTATTGTAGTATAGTATTACTATTTTACTTACATAGGTATTGTTTGTGTATATGTGAGTTTTTTTTAATTAAGTAGTATTTTTTTAATTAGTTTTTTTGCACGTTTCAATTATTGGCAAAATTATTATTAATATAATAATACATGTACCTACATTTTCAGTAAATAAATATTTGACTTTGTTAATTGCTCCGGGGGATGTGGGTTCGACCCCTACGAGTAGATAATTATGATGTGATGAACATTATAATTTTCTACTGTCTGGGTGTTCATTTATCTATAATATGTATGTAATTACAAAAAAAAGTATGTTTAAGTATGTCTATCAGTTATCTAGTTTCCATAGTACAAGCTTTGCTTAGTTTGGGACTAGATGGCGTTGTCTTAAATGTCCGAGAATATTTATTTATTTGTCAATGTTAGTTATGTACAACACAGCCGAATGCCCCAAAAAATCAAATGCTTAAAATTATTTATTAAAAAATAAACAATTTCTAAGTTACAACTATGTTGCACGATGCAACCGGTACTTAAAAAATAAAAAAACAAATCTAAAAATAAAGATTTTAAATTACGTGATTCTAGATATTTAATTGATTCGGCAATACATGTTCCCGTGTTATTTATTATTTTTTTTGTGTTTTTTTTTATTTATATATTAGGCACAACATTTGACAATAACACAGTGTAGAGTACAATACATCTCTTAAAGATAGGGTGTTTTAGGCGAAATTACCAACCTAAGCGTGCATACACGACCTTTAAAATTATAAACGTTAACAAAAGGACGGATCATAACAGAATACCAGCGTCATGGTCGAACGACTGTGATAATTATGCTGAGTTATGAACCTTTTCAAGAAATGCAGTACACTGCACAATTTATCTTCTCATGTCTATATATATGTCTATTTTTTATTTTCTATAATGTGTGTGTTTTTCTAAACTATGTACCTCTACTCTGTGTACCTTCTTCTTGAATAAATAATTTATCTATCTATCTATTTATCTATCCATCTATCTATCTATCTAAAAGTACATTTTATAAAAATAAATTAAAACTAAAATTAAATTAAAATTGCTTACACTTAGATAATTTCGTGTTATTTTATTTATATTCCAGGCAGTATCCCGTGGAGATACGTACCCTCATGAGGTAGCAGCATCAGTGGCTGCTACGATGAGTAAGCTGCAAGTTCCAAACCCTCACCGCTTGGTGTGGCAGTCCAAGGTTGGGCCATTGCCCTGGTTACAGCCGTACACTGATGATGCTATTAAGGTGAGTGCACCGGTTTTGGACAGTTCTTACTATAAAAGGATTTTTTAAGGCTTAGTCTGAAATTATGAATATATCAAAATAGAAGAGTATTGCTAGGTGAAATCATATAGGATGTTAATTTTTTTGCAAAATCAATGTGTTTGATTACTGACCCCTGTTTCACAAATCAGAATCCGGAATTTGAACTTATATATATTATATATATATATTTAATTAATTTATTTTTTTAAACTCTTTATTACACCATATGTATATATGTATATAAAAGTGCCTGTTAGTGATAACGATTCGTATCTGTTGTACTATGACGTTCCGTTGTTCTTTCAACCAATCTTAATACGGACCTTAATCAACCAATCGGAACTAAGTTTTGGTAGGTATGTTAACGCCACGTTTATTATAGATACGGTTTAGACTTACGCCTAGTAGAATATTGTACTGTCCGTAAGTAATACGACTCGTTTTATGTCCGGTTCCTATAAAAATAAAACGTGTCGTTTTACCTACGGACAGTACAATATCTTACTAGGCGTAAGTAAAAGCGTTTCTATAATGAACGTGACGTTAACATAGGTACCAAAACTTGGTTCTGATTGTTTGATTAGAACTGCCCGTTATGAAAACGATTCGTTTGTGTTATACTATGACGTTCCGTCGTTTATAGGAACCGGGCATTAGACTTACGCCTAGTAGAATATTGTACTGTCCGTAAGTAATATAATTCCCACGCAGTTCATATTGAGTCAGTCCCTTTTGAGGGCAGAATCCGCCACACAGTACATTAATTTACATTATATTTTGTAATTTTTTATCTATTTAGGTATTGCTTTTGTTTTTATTTTTTATTTTTTTTTACTCTTTGTCATTAATTTTAAGGCTGTAATGTTCTATTTTTTGTCTTCTTTTTACTTTATTTTTATTCTGTGTGGCTGTTATTTTGTTCCCAATAAATGTTTATTATTATTATTAAAGTTTTAGTAGACTTACGCCTAGTAGGATATCTTACTGTCCGTAAGCAAAACGACTCTAGTTTTATTGTTATAAAAATAGATAAACTAGCGTTAACTCGCAAATCGGTAATTATATATTTTTTTACAGGCGTACGCGAAGCAGGGAGTCAAACATATGATATTAGTGCCTATAGCGTTCGTCAATGAACATATAGAAACATTACACGAATTGGATATTGAATACTGCGATGAAGTGGCTAAAGAGGTGTGTATTTATTTAACACTATTATTATTAATTATTGCTTCATTTTATTTTATGCGTTTCATTCTGTGTTTGTTATGTCGCGCGTACCCTTCTCACATATCTTACCCGGTTGCCTGGAAGAGATTGCTTTTTAGCAATAAGGCCGACCTTTAAGTTATATATATGTCTCATTTAAGGTTTACCCGTTTGTTTTTATCTTCTATAAAGTGTTGTATATCTTAATGCAATAAATAATTATAAATAACTAAATGTTAACACTTCACCCGCGTATACAGGGTGTCCCAAAATTCAACGATAATACGGCACCAGGTGGTAGACCTACTCATAACTACTTGAGGAAAAATAAAATAAAAATTTAATCTAACTTATTTTTTAAATTATAGAAAAAAATTGATTTGCTTCAAAAATTTTCACCTACTAAGACATTTTTTGTTACCATGTCCACAATTTTACTAATATTTCTAACTTTTCTTTTGTAATGGAAACTTAAGTAGCACTGCTATCCACCACAATCATTTAAATACCCAGAATGCATGTAGTTTTTACATAAAAAACAATTGAAATTGTATTTTTCTCTAAAATTTCGAAAGATTTTTCAAGTCCAAAAATCAAAGCCAAAAATAAGAAATTTTGCACAATAAATAAAGGATTATAGCGTACTGATTTGAAAACAGTAATTAATCTTTTGTAATTTAAGAATTTCTCAGTCAAAAGTGTTAATGTTAACAATTTATGAAGATTGATTCTTCTCGTTAAAAATAGTTACAATGGTTGTCCTGGCTGATTTCCTTTGTTATTTTACCATTTTATAATCTTGAATAGATGCGCCAACTTTTGATAAGACTTGCCATAGTGGTGACTATACATTTTTTTTACACCACAATGAATCAAAGTTGACTGAAAGTAAAAATCTTTCGAAATTTTAGAGAAAAATACAATTTCAATTGCTTTTTATGTAAAAACTACATGCATTCTGGGTATATAAATGATTGTGGTGGATAGCAGTGCTACTTAAGTTTCCAATACAAAAGAAAAGTTAGAAATATTATTAAAATTGTGGACATGGTAACAAAAAATGTCTTAGCAGGTGAAATTTTTTGAAGCAAAACAATTTTTTTCTATAATTTAAAAAATAAGTTAGATTGAATTTTTATTTTATTTTTCCTCAAGTAGTCATGAGTAGGCCCACCTCCTGGTGCCGTATTATCGTTGAATTTTGGGACACCCTGTATATCCCGTGCCTGTAGGATTAAATTTTTTATTAATTATACTTTATTGTATAAAAGTAATATATAATAAACACAAACAAAAATATATATAAGTAATTATATTGTAGAACTGGCGACCTTATATAGGCTATAAGCCTATCCTCGCAAAAGGATAAAATCATAATATCAAAAGGTGAGGAACAAAGAAAACAAAAGAAGGACAAAGAAGTTAACATTAATATAGATAAAAACTATCCTATGTCATTCACGGGATTCCAGACAATCGCTGTACAAAATTTCATCCAAATCGGTCCTGTAGTTTCGGAGCCTATTCAATACAAACAAACAAATCTTTCCTCTTATTACAGGCTGGTGTTGAACAAATAGAGAGGGCGTCAGCACCCAACGACCATCCCACCTTCATAGCTGCGTTAGCTGATGTTGTTGCAAACCACATCACAACTGGGCCAGCCGTTTCTAGGCAATATCTATCAAGGTATCCATAGAAATAAACATTTAAGCATTATGAGGGTTCCATTATGGTTTGGAATTTCTGGAACTTTTTCAAAAAACGATATTTGGTGATATTTCTATCAATTATAATTTGTTTTAATAAGTTATTATATTATATTAATAATATAATATTCTGATTCGAAACTGTGTTCTTCATTGATATATACATTCATAGTTGTAGTTATAATAATGTTTTGCAAAATTTAACCTTATGCGAGCTTTTTAAAGTTGTTATTTCACTGTGTGCAATGTTCTTAGAATAGAAAATATTTTTATTCAACTTTTTACAAAGTACTTTTTTTAATTTATCACCGGTTCGGAAAATCGGTTCTATCGGGAAGATACCGGCAAGAAACTCGATAGATAAATGTTTATTTGTACAAAAAAAAATTGAAAAGATACGTAATAAAACAACTTAAGGTAAATTTGCACAAAAGGCGGCCTTATCGCAAGCGACGATCTCTACCAGGCAACCTTGGTCATAGGAGAAGTTATACATGGGAGTAACAAACTGCAGTAAACGGAAGAGAGAGGAAAAATATAATAAATTAGAGAGAAAGTGTTAATAGTAAATACACACAACTATATTATACATTAGAATATTTTTCATTGTACTGTTTTAAATAAAAAATCTCATATTTTCAGATGTCCCCACTGCGTCAGCAAGAGATGTCAATCATCAAAGGAGTTTTACAAAGAATTGTGTAACTTCGATTACAGTATGGAGCAAGTGGCGAAGGCGTGAAAAATGATATAAAAATAAACTGTTTAAGACTGTATTGTTTTATTTACATTTTATATGCATTTGTCTTGTGAACGATTGGTTACAAATTTTGTTGCATTTTTTATGGTTGTTTTAAATAGCAGGTCAAATTTGTTCTCCGAAATGTCAGTTTAAAAATCGATATCCATGCCTCCTGTCAACTTTTTTTTGGTATCTGTGGTAAATAATATTTTTATGTTTTTTTAAGTAAAAATAATAAGATTGTTTTATTTTAACATTATATACGTTTTTTAATGCAAAAGACAATTAACTATTATTTTACACTAACAATAAAGAAACGTAAAAATGTTTTTTACTTAAAATGGAATATTGATACAATTTTATGGTTAAGTTTATACTTTGTAAATATGGTGCACTGGTTTAATAAATTTTGTAGTTTATAAATATTGTTTTATTTATATTACTAGTAAAAGACAATATTTTATTTTTTTTTACAATAAAGCTGTAGCTGGAAAAAAAATTAATAAATAATTAAAATAATTTAGAGAAGTACTAAATTTGTGTATAACGTTACTGGTTTAATTAACAGTAAAATTTAATTAAAATATTGTATATTTGGTTTGAGAAGCCAAACAAACAGTATTTTAGAAAAATTAACAATAAATAAGCATTTCGTTTCAAGGACGTTTTAGCGCTTCTCGCATATCTTATCAATTTAGAATGATTTTAAAAAATGCGTAAGCGTCCTTTCTTACCTTTTAGCATTTCGATGCTGAAGACGGTATTTGTTTTTATTCAACAGTTTAGTGAAATCAGTATAAATGTTTATAACATAGTAATATAGTATTGTTGGCAACCCTAGACATGAATAGCACCAAGATTGCGCAGATTAGAGAATAAAAGGCAGGTGGAGTGCGCCGAAGACTCAAGTGACGCTGAAAAGCTAATACAAAAACGTTTGCCTATTTTGACGTATTACGTAACATGTCACGAGAGCTTCATAATTAATCTTAAAAAAAAAGCCGACTTGTGCACAAGTACGTTATAAGTCGCAATTCCTAAATCGCGCTATTGTAATATTTTCACCGCTTAAACACACCGCAAAACAGTAATATTTACTGAAACTATAAGCTTATGAAATTAGGTAAAAAATTACATCGCGCGTTGCTAAAAACGAAAAATGACTGCCGTGAATACATGCGCTGGTTCTGCCGTCCGACAATCGACGAGCGAGCCGCAGGAGTCGTGGAGCAGAGCGTGCGGCGACCGATGTTATAATACAACGATTGGTTTTTGAGAAATGAAGGTAGTCCATATTACGGAACCAGTCCATAATGAAGAATGTTAACAAATTTTGATTTTTAGCTTTTCATATTGTTTTTTTTAACAAAAAAATACTGTTGAAAAAATTATTTTGTTACGTCAATTAGTTTTTGATTTATAAGCAAAACAAATCGTAACCACCCGACGCGGCGATTGCGGCGGTGTGACGTCATAAAACAGACAGCTCATGCGCTCGCTATAGCGCTTCCCACACGTACTATAGTTGCTGCGAAGTAGCGCGGCCCGCGCGGCGTCTGTTTTGTGACGTCACAAGCGGTCACGTGACTTTAGCGGAACTCGAGAGTTTAAAAGCTTATAAAATGAAAACTACTTGGTATTTTTGACTGCAACAAAAAACAGTGTATTTGTATAGGTACAAGCTATACTGTAACAAACTTTCAACCTATTTGGCATACCTAGTAACATTCTCCATTGGCGCAATTACTCTACCACTTCCAAACATCAATGCTCGGGGCCTAACGGTCACTACCAATAATATGTTTGAGCAACGGAACGATCTTGCTACCCACAACACAGGGTATCCTAGTGTGGGGCAAGCGAGCGATTTGAATTCCAAATAAATATTATTATTATAACTTAGATTGTCAAACCTACTTGAGTTACAATATTGGGCGATTATTGACTGATTTACAAATCCTATTCGGGCCGGAACGATGACGTTTCCGTCTTAATTTGTATTATTCTTTATTTTCGTCGAAATCAGCCTCAAAACTCCTTTCGGCATTAAAAGATAATGTAGATTCGGCTCTGAAAAACCACATTAAAATCCACCTGTACGTACAATTCAGGTTTGACATCCAGTAAATTTACAACTAAGTTTTTTTTATATATTTATAGTCCACTAACATAACATAAGGCTAATACCCTATAACGATTACAACCTAGCCTAGCCTAGCCTCTATTCTAGTTGACAACTAAGTTTACGTCATATTATGCCGGATATAATTTTTAACGTTCCAAGTTTTTAGTGACAAAAAATTATTTTTTGATTTGAACTTTTTATAAGCTAAGAAATGAAGGAAATATTCATTTATTATGGGAAATTAGACATGAATAAAACTAGCGTATTGTGTCTACAGTAATTCCGAGTATGGCAACGGGGTAGAAATTAGAATACATGTGTAGCCACCCCATTTCTACCTTGGGTGACGTAAGAGGCGACAGAGGGTAATTACGCTGCATAATTTCTTCAGCGTCTAAAGAGGAATCGAGCATTCCCATCCCATTCTATTTTGACTCCTCTCCCAACTTCTTATCATTAATCCTCTACTTATTTCCTCCCCTTCCTTCGAGCCGGCAAGACATCTGCGTCACTTCGTCGTAGATGTTCATGGGCTGCGGTCAGTCACTTAACATCAGGTGAACCGCACGTTCCGATAATACGAGAGTACATTCCCTTAAAAAATTCAACCTGTATAACATCGTAGGTTTCAGCTAACGTGTATTGTAGGCTTAGTAAGGCGTTAATTTAAACTATTACACACACGATATTTAACAAACAAGGCTTTGAAAGCTGTTTTATATTCTTCCCTTGTATAGATAATGGTGACAATGAGTTTAAATGTATGCAATTGCGCTGTACGCAGCCGCAATAGTGATGCTAGGTGATGTAATGTTCTAGTGAGGGTTTGGAGGGGGGTGGGGGGACTTCCCTTTTTCATTGATTTGTGAAATCTGTTAGGGATTGTATAGCCTTAAGTCATTTCAAACTTGCTCGCAATTTTTCAAGATATAAATCGCCTTGTCATCTTACGTAATATTTAGAAATTTTGAAATGCGTTATAATAATAGAACTTTCATTAACAATCCAATCAGAAATATCAATTTTGTGATACTTATAGCTATATAATTTAAGAAATATATCGACTATATGTTTTTGAGGTAAAAATATATTAGCAATGTTAATGGTTTACAACCTCCTGAAAAACTGTAATACTATATTCATGCAAATAAAGATTTCATTCCATTTCAAAAAAGGAGCGTTTTATTAATTTTTTATTTTTTAATTTGAATGTCCAATTTTTTATTCTTTTAAATGTCGCAGATGCCTTGCCGGCTTAAGGAAGGGGAGGGGATAAGGAGAGGATGAATGATAGGAAGTTGGGGGAGAACTAAAACAGGATAGGAGGAGAAGTGGGATGGGAATACAGGCCATTAATGGACAAAACTATTTCCCGAAGTTAACATTTACTTTAATAGTAAGCTCTATAATTTTCTATGAATTTCGGGGAATACATAATATGATATTATTTCTCGAAAAACCATTCAAATGCGTCTTTCATAAAATTTGCAACTTACGATGTTTTAATGGCCAACCGATGTTAATTTAACCGACATATTTATTTTATCAAAATAAGTCCATCCATTTAGAAGCTATACAACGAATCGCTGAGTTGTACTTACACATTTAAAACAGAGGTTAAATGAAAAAACACAGCATGTAATATCAGGGATAGAATACAAATTTTGACAATTACGACCGATTATCCGAACTTTCCAATCGGAAATATAAATAAAATACAGTATAATAAAGTATGTCAAGCAGTGGACGCCGAAACGAGAGTATAATAAAAAATATAATTTGTGAATAGGGGGCCTGAAATTAAGCTGAAGAGTTGTTGTGTTTATTTGAACGCGCTAATCCCAAAAACTACTTACTAGGCTGAATTGAGAGAAAAAAAAGTTTGTGAATAAGTTTTTAATAAATCCAAAATGTACAAATAAAATTAAATAAAATAAATTTTAACTAAATTTTTGCTTTCCAATAAAAAAATACCCGCCAGTAAGACATTACGATTTTCTCTTTGTTTCATAACACACGGTATGAAAATACGCGACAATTTCTATTGCATATAACATTAGCGCCATAAATCACTAACTTTAAATGTAAGTTAAAATTTATTACAGTACGATGACCGCTCAAGTAAAAAAGAAATAAAATTTACCTGCAAAACAAGCGAAGCTTTCTTGTAATTCATCACACAACCATCTCTCTCTCACATTAAACGATTCACATAAGTTAAAAAGAGACCGTAAATCGGAACTAGACAGCCATTTGACAGCTGACAGCGAGTGAACTCAGCCATAAACCGCGTATCGATAATTTCATTGTAAATTTTAGTTTCATCGCGAATTAAGTGATGGTCGCACGTGTATTCTAATTTTAAAATGTAAACAAATGTTTTCGTGATCGCTATCGAAATGTCGAAAATGAGTGTGTATGTGTGTGTCTGTGTTGTTCTGTTAGTGAACTGTGTTTATTCTGATATAAGCGTAAACGATTATGTTACCGATCAACATCACACACATTGTACACATGAACACCCGAAGGAAGATCAAGTAAGTAATTAATTTGATTATAGTTTGTATAACAATCCTTTGACTACGTGCTGAAAAAAAAACAAGGTTCGAAATTCGAATGCGGATAGATTGCCACATGCAACTTTTTTTTTATTTGGTTATGTTTGCAATGTAACCAAACTAGGCAAAGAATTGTATTGGATTCCGAGTTATTAGTCAGGAAAAATATTCTATGTGGATATAATCATGATATCGAGAATGTAACATCTAAGTACCTAGCTAAGTATAGTCAGTTTTTCTATGTATGTGAAGTAACTTATCCGTAATAATTGTTATACAAATAATAATGCAACTCTGCAGTTTGCACAACTGCTTAATGTTTGCATATTACTTATAGTTTATATTTAATGTGACACATGAAAATATTTCTCTCTTAACTTTTTAAAAATTATTTAAATAATTTTTAGTATTTAAAATAGTTAATAATAAGAAAAGTGTTTTAAAACATATGTTAATGTTAAATTGAACACTGAAAGATACTGTACTTATAACCAATTTTTTTTTGTATCTCGTAAATTTTTTCTATTAGGAATAAAAAAATAAGTTAAAGTGTTTACTTTCTTTATTTTTTATATAATATTATAATTAAAATACGAGTTTTCACTCGCATAATTTATTTTTATCAAATAATGGGATGGCCTACGTTAATCATGTATAATTTCACTTTCTATTTGATATGCATTATGTGATATATGTATAATAATTTTTAATAGTAGATGCAGATAAAGAAATAGGTAATATTTTTTTTCATAGACTGGCAACTAAACTAAAGAATGTCTTCCTCCCTATACGTATTTAAAAAAAGACTGTAAAAATCAAGACAACATTTAAACCCTATTGAATCTTATAATTTTTTTTATTTCCCCAGTTTATGGGTCTAGAAAAAAAAAATTTTAATGCAGTAACCAAACATGAAACAGCCCTATGGATAAGAAAAATCGTAGGATTTCTAAGTGTCTTACTGTCTTCCAGAAGAACTAAAAATCCGATTTCTTTATTCCAATTTTAAAAATGTTCACATAAATAATATTCTATCTACATTTACAAATTCGCGGTTTTAACTTTTACAACAATATTTTTTCAAGAGCCTTTTAAAATGTTTTTTGTTTTTATGTACCAGTATGTATGTACAATAAAAATCGAAGACGAAATCATTGCATTAAAAAAAACTGTATTTACCGCGAATTCCATATTCAAATATCAAAAATTCACACACGTTCTAGCAAAACGTTTAGATATTGCATTTTTAATTTTAGGCCGATAAAAAGAGAGGATCCATTGCCCAAAAAAAGAAAAAATAAACGTTTAGCGCGAATTCCTAATTCCAATTTCAAAAATTCGCATACGCGAGTAACGTTTAGAAATTGTCTGTTTACGAAGTATCGTGATATATGTAACATCGCCTCATAATTTTACGCTTTCTACGTACTGTCTATTTGGTAATTAAACTAGCGTGTTCTCAAAACATTTTAGTTTTATCTCCCCAGTGTATAGTTTGCGTTCTGTTCGTCCTTCAAACATAATTTTGGTATTGTAAATAATGGATGGAAAAGGTGAGATCAATGCGTATGAATATTATGCGTTCGAAAATAACTTTGTTTGTCAGTTCTTTACGGTTAAACCACTAAACTGATTTGGATGAAATTTTCTATAGATTGAAATCCGAGAAAGGATATATTTCATCCCGATAATCCCATAGTGATATACGCGGGTTAAACCGCGGGACACATCTATACTAATATTATAAAGAGGATAGATTTGTTTGTTTTTTTTTATTGAATGGGCTCTGAAACTACTGGACCGATTTGGATGAAATTTTGTACAGTAATTTTTAATGCCGAAATTCCTACGGGAAAGGGAAATTTACGCAGGTGAGACCACGGAGCACAGCTAGTATGTCATAAAATAACAAACATTATTTAACAAAATGGGGGTGACGAAAACTATGTTATGGTAATTTGTCTGTATAATTTAGAATGTTGTCAAAAAATTTCAACAATATGCGGGTAATGTAAGAAAATTACTGAATATATTAAAAACCTAATTAAAACCTAAAGTTATTTATAAATTTCTCTAATTTTCCTTAGACATTGTATCTACTTCAGTTCGAAATTCAATCAGAAAATTATTTATCCTATCATTATAATATTGCAAACATTTCATCATTCGTTTCCCAGTTTTTGAGTTGCCAACAATCAAACATACAAACAAACATTTAAAATAGTATTCAATATTACCGCTATGTCCTTTGTGGTTAGTCGTGACAGAAATTCGGTCAGAATATAATTTATTATTCCTTAGAGAATTAGGTATCCTGTTATGATACCTAACATTTAATAATCTACATAAAAATGAAAATTTCATTTATTTGTTTGGTTGTAATGAATAGCAAAAACTACTGCACCGATTTTAGACATTCTTTCACCATTCGAAAGCTACATTATCCACGAGTAATATAGGCTATATTTTATACTAGGCTATATATATAGTCAGCTAGTTTATAATATTCGCTATGTCCTTTCTCTTCTCAAACAATCTTTGTACAAAATTTCATCCAACTCGGTTCAAGGATTTTAAGCGTGAAGAGACAGATAGACAGAGTTACTTTCGCAGTTATAACATGAGTAAGGATTAAATTATGGCTTTTAAGATAACATTTTATTATGTTTGTCCATTTCCCTCAACAAATATTTTCTTACTTAATATGTATGGACGTTTAAAATATTAGGGTTGCGATAGGATGTTTTTTACGAAGTTACAAAGGGTGAGGGCGCGTGGGTTTTTCCAGGGTTGAAAAGGGTTGTTTGAATATTGCGAATATTATCTTTAAACTAAGAAATACAAGTGTTTTGATAGGGTTATAATAATATTAGCTTTTATATTGAACTAGCTGTTGCGAACGGCTTCGCTCCCGTGGCATAATGTTGTATAGCCTGTTACTCGTGGATAATGTAGCTTTTGAATGGTGAAAGAATTTTTAAAATCTGTCCAGTTGTTTTTGAGTCTAAACATTACAACCAAACAAAGATTTCTTTTTTTTATTTTATTATTAAGCCTACAAAACTGGTTCCTGGTTATGTGCGCAAACACAGGTGCACTCTCTATTCCTTCACTCATAATCTGACACTCGCGGAAAGAGATCAGGCGCAGGACCGACGGCTTTACGTGCTCTCCGAGGCACGGGGGTGTTCCAACACCGCCAACTTCCAGACTTAGGACTGCTATGGAGATATTTTGTCAGAAAAATCTATTTTTTTTATTCCCGGGAATTGAACCCGAACTCGATTGTAGTCAAAGATGCAACCACTAGACCAACGAGACAATCGTACTTATAATTACGCTCAATAATAAAGTACTTTATTGTTCTGTTATTGTGAATCGTTCTAGTACCATCTCTGACTATTGACCTATTTCATTTTAATTGTATCATTATAACGGTATTAGGTTCAACTCTGACCTAAAAACTGGTTTTATATTAAGCCTCGGTATGTCGATATTTTCCGTTGATACTGTGAGACGCGTCAAGGGTGAAGAAAATTTGTTTGTGTAAAATTAAATGAGTAGCGTTAATATGTATATAATAATAATAATTTATTTTAAAAAAATAAATAGATATTCCTGGACATTTACCACAACGCCATCTAGTCCCAAACTAAGCAAAGCTTGTACTATGGATACTAGATAACTGATAGACGTACTTAAACATACATTTTTTGTAAATACATACATACTATAGATACATTAACACCCAGACAGTAGAAAATTACAATGATCATCACATCATATTTTTCTGCTCGTGGGGATCGAACCCACACCCTCCGGCGAAATAGACCATTGCTGAACTATTGCGCCACTATCCAGGATTATTTATATTTATTTTATACAAGTAAACAAGACTCATTTTGTTATTAACATTTTATTCTTAAACCTGTGTTAGTATACCTTAAATGTCGTATACAATCTTACTCCTTCCATGCACTCTTTCCTCTACTCTCCGGTTGTCTGTAAGAAATCGCTCGTAGCGATAAGACCGCCTACTGTGCTTTTTCTTCTCAATGTAAGATACAAACGTGTATCGTTAATGCAATAAAGATTTTTTCATGCACTCATTAAATTAAGGTCATTTCAAATCTTAATATATATAAATTACGTCACAGTGTTTGTCCGTGATGGACTTCTAAACTACTTAACCGATTATAACCAAATTTTACACACCGGTGCAGGTTGATCCAACTTGAAAGATAGGATAGTAGTCCACGCGTGCGAAAGCCGCGGGCGGAAATATAGTTATTGATAAAAAACCAAAAACAAATGAACAACTATTTAAAATCGTTATTTAGCTTACTTCTAAAAATAAAATCAATTTACTAGAACTATAGTTAAAATGGAATTGAGTTAGTCAGGGATAATGTAGGATTCCAATGGTAAAAGAATTTTTATTTTAATCGGGTCTAAATATCCATCACAATTGTGTTGCTCATCCATCCTTGACCGATGTCATGGCGGTCAATCTCAACAGAGATCAACCAGGTACGCAGGAGATATTATAGTGCCCAAGAATGTACGCATATCTCTTATATCGCGTGCACTCTCATAATCCGATGGAAAATAATAAGAAAAAGGTAACACAACCCAGGAAATAATTAAAACAACACAAACTCAATATGCGGGAAGACAATAATGACTTATTTAAAACATACTTTAAAAATCATTACTGATAAGTAATTTTTATCCCGGCGTGAAGACGTTAAGTTTAATGCTAAATTTATAACAAAAGAAATATGTTTGTACAATAGTTTATTATGAATCGTTCACACTCTGGCCTGTTTTCCCTTCCCATTCCTCTCCCGTCCTGTTCTAGTCCTCTCCCAACTTCCTATCATTAATCCTCTCCTTATCCCCTCCTCTTCCTTCAAGCCGGCACATCTGCGACAGTTTGCTATTGCAGATGTTCATGGGCTGCGGTCAGTCACTTAACATCAGGTGAACCGCATGCTCCGCTTGCCCGCTGTTACATAAAAAAAAACAAAAGAAATATGTACAATAGTTTATTATGAATCGTTTACACTCTTTCTCTTCTCTCCCTCAAGTTTTGCGTTCCGTAGTTTCTAGAAGGCTATAATTCATACTGAGTTGGTTCCGTCAAACAAGTTATGTTAGGAACGGTAAGGTCTATAAACGCGCCGGCTGGGGCGGCAGCTGTATGGTTTTATTGTCAAACTCACGATACCAGAGTTTTATAGATTTTTCAACGTAGCGGGTGACAGTCGCAAGATGTACGGTTTTACACTGGCAGTTAACGATCTGACTGAAACGTAGTCCCGAAAAGTGAAAACGCTAATTCGGTAAACAAAATCGAATACCACCAAAAAAACCTGCAATTCTCTACCGCGAATTAAGAATTAGAATTTGCCGTCCGGGGCATGGAGGAGTACTGTGGCGTCTCGTTACGTCACAAGTCCTAAATCGCGATGTAGAAATTTTTTCGCCGCTAAGCATATATACTTCTTCCAAACATCAATCCTCGGGGCTTAACGACCGGCCAGTCCTGTTCGGACTGGTCGAGGATCCTCTATTTTCGTTGGAGGAATAATACCATCACTCCATACTAGATTATAACATAAGGTCGATATAGTATTAATAGTAATTATTGACTTTTAAGGCGTACTACCGCGTTGTAGTAACCTTACTGGTTATGTTAATAACATTGTCTCTGATACGCAGTGCGTAATGTTATAGTTATGTTCCATTTAATAAGAAATTAATACTCATAACACGAACCTAAAAAAGGCCTGCATTCCCATCCCATTTCTCTTCCGTCATCTTCTACTCCTCTCCTAACTTCATATAATAAATCCTCTCCTTATTCTCTCTTTCCTTCAAATCTGCGACATTTTGATGTTGTAGAATGTTCATGGGCTGCGATCAGTCCCTTAACATCTGACTTAAAAATATAAATAAAATAATACTTATAGTAAGCTGTAGATTTGAAGGCGTTAAACTCAGAAATTACTGGTCCGATTTTGATTTTTTGTGTTAGATTTACTATTAATCTAGTAAGTATATACTTTATGTTACTAATTAATTATGATAAACATACAGAAAATCATACAAAAAACAATACCTTACCTTTTGGCAAGGAATCTAAACTACGAAGATATAAAAAATGTGGAAAATGTTAAAAAAATCAGGAATTTAAGCAATGAAGGAAAAACTCCAGGAAAAAACTTTAACAAAGAAAATGAGTTATTTTTTCCTGCGCATAAAGTTATTCTAATTACGAAGTAATTAACATGAATTTGTAACACGTTTACTTAGTTACACTTGGTTATAGTTAAGCACAACTAAGTGGAAAACTTTACGGGTTGTTGCCGTATGTATGTTTGTGTCGAATTCGTTCCACTGAAAATGCTGTGTTGTTTTAAATCTACACATGAACGTAAACATGAAGTTCAATAAATAAATCATATTAAATAACAAAGCCTCGCCGACCCTTTTCGTTATTTTTTACGTGTTTAGGAACCTGTTCTGAATGTCCTGTAAACGGATAAAACGCTGGTTATGTGACACCTTATCAGCAGTTGGCTGATCTCTGTAGAGATTGGCCGCCGTGACCGAAATTCGGTAAGGAGGAACGTTACGTTAACACCTTATATAAAAATCAAATGTGACTGATTCATATAGTCATCAATCAACGCACAGCCCACACCGCTGGACTTTCGCAATTATAATATTAATATATGAATTTATTTCTACGTTATTTCTTTACGCTCTATCTACTGAACCAATTTTGTTAAAATTTTACTTACGTATAGTTGGGAGTACAAAAAAGGACATATTATTAACTATGTTATCTTGAAAAACGTATTTCCCTCATATTTACGTGAGAAGTACACGCGGGCGAAAGCAAGTGTAATATAATTTAAATCTTATATATCTTGATTTATACAAAACAAAGAGGGGTTTGTTAATTCTTATAACTCGAGATCTGCTAGACCAATTCTGTAGAAAAATTGTGGGGAGATAGCTGAAGACCAGGGGAATGACATAGTATACTTTAACGGACGTTTTCAATAATGTACCAAAGATTATATGATAGATTGTTATCTCAGATTATATGACATAAGATTGACAAAAGTCATAGCAAAAGCTATCCGTCGACAGCATATTGAAATCAAAGTAAGTGCAAATAGATTAGTCTGACTTTAGTAAGCACGACAAGGGATAGATAGAATATTGAAAATGGTTGAAATCCTGAGAACAGGCTATATATGCATGTGAAACCGTAGGGCATAGCTAGTTTGAAATATATCAATTCATTGTTGATATGATGTTACGTTAGTGAATGGATTGCCTTTCCCTTTATGTAAATAAAGAAAAAAAAATTGTAGGACTGTTTTAAATAAAATACATTTTAAAGGATTTTAAACGCGGTTTATTATACAATATTTTACATTATTATTTAACCCGACGTTTCGAGCACTTTACAGCGAGCGTGGTCACGGGTGACTACTAAGAAACACGGGTTAAATAATAATGTAAAATAATATCCTTATCCTAATACTATTATAAAGGCGAAAGTTTGTAAGTATGGATGTATGGATGTCTGGATGTTTGTTACTCTTTCACGCAAAAACTACTGCACCGATTATGATGAAACTTGGTACACATATAGATAAGGGTTCAGAATAACATATAGGCTACTTTTAATCCCGGAGTTGTCATTTAATTAGAAGTTACGCGGGTGAAACCGCGGGGCGCGGCTAGTGTATAATAAACCGCGTTTAAAATCCTTTAAAAAGTATTTTATTTAAAATGGAAAGTACTCGCTTTAAAACAAACACAAGATTATACTTTGTAAGACTGTATTTTTATTAAATTTTTTTTCTTTTTTTTTTTATGGCAGAGCAGGCAAAGGAGCAATTTAAAGCTATGTTTTCCTTTAGATTTGTACTAACATAATACATTAAACCAATAGTTGCATTAGAAATATTGGCATTTACGTGTGGCCTCGGTTCGTTGCATAATAATAGGTCTAAAGATGGCCTCTCTTGAGTACTAGGTATGCTATATCTAGTTCGTTTATTTAAAAACGTTCCTCCTAACCGAATTTAGATTACGGCGGCCAATCTGTACAGAGATCGGCCAACTGCGCGGGAGATATAGTGCACGAGTGTGTGCGTAAACACAGGTGCACTCTCTATTCCTTTACTCTTATAACTGGGACGGCAGACCGACACGACCGGAGAGAGATCAGGCGCAAGACCGATGGCTTTACGTGTTCT
>LQNK01000385.1:326001-340466 GCA_001586405.1 Phoebis sennae | reverse complement strand
ATACCAAATAACAAGAGGACACTGTTTGTAAATTTTGCAAGAATCCCAGCCAATTATCCAAATGCCATCTTGGAAACACAATTTTTGGAACACTCATGAAGATAACTGTCATCTCAGTCACGCACACTGAATAGAATGGTCATGTTTATTATTTCTTCTTTCATTTGATACCTATTCGTGTATATAATGATTGTTCTATCCCATAAATAGAAAAATAATTTATAAGTACGTTTATCACTTGTCTAGTAGTTTTCCTATAGTTTGATTTAATTTCAATACCGTCGTATGAAATCTGAAAATATTTGTTCGAGCGTAAAATCGAAATAGTTGTACATTTCAATACAGCGCAACGTCAACGTTTTTTCATTACAAGCCCCTTCAGTTACAGCAAAAATATTTTTGCGAAAAATTAAAATTTTTATTCGTCCGATCAGGCTTACAAACTATTAAAAAGTCAGCAATATGAAAGGGACAGAGGGCTTGAATATTGCAATCTGACCGTTTTCCATTAGTTTATGTTTAAACTTGCATTTATTACTTTTAGTTCGAGTGCCCGGGGATTAATTTTATACGAGCTATTGAAAAATGTACGCAAAATATACCCGAAGTGGAATGATCATGATTTTAATTTATGAAACTCTTTTGTGTTGAAAGTAAAGGAGTGCAGTTCACATGATGTCATACGGCTGCCTATAAAAGCCGAACACTAAAATTCGTGTATATGAGAATCATAACGCTAAGAAGTTGCATCGAATTTTGAATTTATGAGTTATTGACTACATGTTATGTACAAAAAAAATTATTGACTTGTAACTCAGAAGATATAATAATTTTTATCAAAAAATAAACTGTCCTTACATAGTTACAATTCAATAAGATTTTGTACCGACTTTGAATAGATTTAAAAAATAAAACATAAATTATTTTCTTTTTTTTAGTGAATGGAAGTCGAAAAGTTATTATTTTTCCAATTTTAGTTTCTCAACAGAAAGTCGATCAACTTTTCCTCAATAGATTATTCGGACTGCTTTATTATGTCCACATCAGGACTTCAGAATTCAGAGATCTTCAAAGTTAGTCCTATAGTCAGAGTTAAGTGGTGCGCGCGCGCCTCAACATAATACACAATTTTGTAGTCAATGCGAGCAAAGGCGCGGCTGGAAATCTAGTCAACTATAAATTACTACCGACCGAAGTTGCAACATAGCGCTAGTTATTAATAATGAAATTGATTACAAACATGAATGAATATGTATACAAGCTTTGAATAAACAAACCGCCTCTCATTCTATTAGCGGGGCATATCATGTGTAAAATTGTTATCGATAAATTTGCATTTTTGCTATCAAACGCTAAATGTAAAAGCATTTTAATAACCAGATTTATTTATACAGCAATTTACTAACTATTTCCGTTTTTTTACATGAAAACGTTTAACCGGGTCTCGACCGACTAGAATGCATGTGTCGCCGCCTCATTTCTACACGTGATGTCGTAAGAGGCGATAGAAGTTAATTCTGCTGCATAAAATCTTTAGTAATAAAAGAGTAGGATTCGAGCCACAATTGGGCCAAGCTCGCACCGATGAAATTACCCCTCCGACCTCTAGCAGAAGATCAGAGTGAAGCAGTATTGTAAGTATTGAATTAAAGACTTTTTTACACTATTTCCACTATTTAGTATTGCACTTATTTCGACGGTAAGAAAAGTCAGGGATGAAAACTAGTACCCATCTCTATAATAAAAAATGTTAACTAAGAAATCCATTAAAATTACTATTATAAAATATCAAATTACAAAATGATAAATATTAAATTTTCCCAACACAATTTCACTCATAAATCAACATAGCTTCATAATCCTTTTACGTGTAACTTTAACGAAAACATCATTTGCATGCAATTCTGAATTTGTAAAATTGCGAATATATTACTCGATAATGGAAGGGCATAAATTCATTAATGCATTGACACCGACAACTGAAAGGTTTTAAATAGCTGTTAATTGTTATTGAAGAGATATTAGTTGCGTAAATTATTTGGTAGAATTTATGTATTTTTTTTTTCAATTTGCTGTAGTGTTGTGATTTGTCCTGTTTTATTTAAACGTTTCAAGTGTTTTTTTTTTATGTTACATCAGGCAAGCCGAGCATGCGGTTCACCTGATGAACACCTATAACAGATTCTCGAAAAAAATTGTACGTTACGTGTTTATTTTTGCCAGTATATTTTTTCATGTAGAATGAAATAATAATTTATAATAAACTGCGTTCAAAATCCCTTAAAAAGCATTCTTATTCAAAAGATAATAAGTTTTTGTAGAGATATTAAATAAGTATTGAAATGGATATCTATACGGATTTTTGACATGATGTATGAATACTCGGGTATTAAAAGCAACCTACCAAGTTTTTTCAATATTGGTTCAGTAGTTTTTGCGTGAACGAGTAACAAACATACACTCTCACAAACTTTCGCATTTATAATATTAGGAAGTATTTTGTAATCGAAACTATATAAAACTGTTGGATATGCCCGAAATTAAAGGCACTTTTTATATCTGAAATCCTTCTCAGAACTCAAATTAAACTCAATTCTTCATACAAAGGGCAATCAGGTTAGTTCTGCGGTGTGAAATCAACCGGTAGCAGACACGCCGGATTACAAGCAAAGCCCTTGAACGCCATACAAAATTATGTTTTACTCTTGGACTAAAAAATGACTGTCTTTATTATTGTGAATGGATATGTTTGACTCTTGTACTAAAAAGTGTAGTTGATACGATGTCAATTTTTTGTGCATATTTGCCGTGTGGATAATTGGGACTCAATTGATTTTTTTTATTAATTAAAATGTGGATATTTGAATCTTGGAGCAAAAAAGATAAAAGTTGAGCTTTTTTTTATAGATTGTAGTTTGATGAGATGCATTTTAAATATTGAATTAAAGATTTTTTTACACTTTTTCCACTATTTATTAGTAAACTTTATTTCAGTAAAATTCTGACCTTTTCATGAATTAACCCGATAAACTTTGTTTATAACAATACAGATATATATAAAAAAAATAAACAGTGCAAAAAATCATTATTAACTTGGTACTTTCAACTTAAAAAGTTATAAATACTAGGCTGAGTAATATTTTATTTTGAAATTAATAGTATTTCCCATATTGAATAAAAATGCCATACAACGGGTTTGTACAATAATGTACAATAAATCGCGTCTAAAATCCCTTTATAAGCATTTTTTCAATATTTAACGAATACAGCGGTAATACAACGGAATTAATAATACACACACTTTAAAATTATGAATCATCGCTACGTATGTATACAAACTCCTTTTACATACCAAATCTATTTTATTATCATTGGAAGTCCCTCAAAATTACTAGTAACGCCATCTATCGTTACGTTTTGTTAAACTTGTGTGTAAAAAAGTGTATGGTACCTTCCAAAAATTGTGTTATTCAGTTTGTTTATTTTATTTTACTATCGTGATAATTTAAATATTTTTTATTGTTATTTTTTTTTAATTATTCCCTCATATGAATTAATTTTATGTAGATTCCGCAATCTAGTAGGTGAGTCATTGGTTTAATATGTTCCACTTTCATATAAGACATGTCTTAACAAGTCATTACAAAAACTAATTTTAGACTAGATTAAAGATTTTTGTTGTTTAGAAAAATAAACATAATAAGGTATTTTGAAGTAAGAGGTGAATTTAGTAAAGTTTTAACTGAATAAGTAAGTAATAATTAGTTCCAAAAACTTTAAAATTTAAACTTAATAGTTTTATATCTTTATTCCATTGACTTTATTTAATATTGCATTAACAGTAATAATCAAAATTGGTTATAATAAGAAAATTTTATCATTATTCTTTCTTCATCTTGTAAAAAAAAATAAAAACTTTTTTCAAAATCAGTTTTTAATATTGAAACAAATTAATTTTTCAGAATTAGAAAATACACTGGAATTTTCAAAGCATTTTTTTCTCTGAACTACCTATTTAATATTTTTTTAGGTAGCAGGTTTTTAGGTCCTAAAATAAGACCTATGAACCACAAGAGCCCTCGGCAGAGCCTGACCCACTTCAGGATGATGCAATATTTAACGATATTTCTTTCTTAGTCATCCTCACACAAATATATAACTGGTCCTCAATTGGATAGTTGGTTGTATGTGTGTGTTTCAAGCCTATGTTTCTTGTAGAAAAAAATAATTCGTTGTCTGAATTGCATGCCATATTTTTTTATTTTTTTTTTGTAATAGGTGCTGACATGTTGTTTTAATTATGCAGGTGAGACTTTTTATTTTTCTTACTGTTAATAAGTCACACATAACATTGACCTCTCTGGAATGATGTAGAGCAAATCAATACTATTAAATTCTTAATAGTTTTGACTGTTCATAAAAAATATTGTCTTTATAAATCACATAAAGAAATGTTTGAAAATTTTTTTTGTTGATCAACAAACATAATTTTTTATTTTGATTTGATAGTCTAGCTCTCATATTTTTTTGTTGGTTAATTCATATAGAGTTTGAAAGATAATTGCCATATAAAGTAATTTCATACTGATATCGCTCGATTCGATTCGCTAATATATGAGACGAATATATAATTCGTTTATTCAATTATAATAAAAAAAAATAAAAATATTTTTCATTTTCATTAAGTAGACCCATTTTGTTCGTAACAATTATAGGAAAATGACTGAAAATTTTGTATATTTTTTTTCAAAATGCTATGTTATGTGTATTCAAATTAAATGAGTGTGGATATTTAGTTTGTGTATTGTGTAGAAAATACTACAATCTTAAAATGTATTGGTCATACGTTTTTTACCTTTCTTAGCTGAAAAAAAAGCATACGATTTCATAATATGTTGATGAAGTTTCTTGGAAATTATTTTAACGGCTGTTGTACCTTTACATAAAAAAATATATTTAAATACGTCACTATTTTAATGCAATCACGAAATTTTATCCCACGAAAAGAAAAAAAATATTAGATTACTAATGGACTTCGTCTAAATTATTTTCAGTGAAAAATATTTGTTTTAATTACTTGTTTTTTTTTTTAATGAAGCACGTCCAAATTTCTTTTAAAAAGTATTTCTTTTCTAAAAATATTTAAATGAAGATTTTTGAAACATTGAACTGTCTCTACATTCACTTGAACGTGTTACTCTAATACTAAAACTTATATTTCACTATTATTGGAATTTTCGAAAAGACTCTACTTTATCTAAGATGCATGCCGAGTATAAAAATTATAAGGCACTTTTACGTTACTTACAGTCACATAAAAACGTTAAAGACAACACTGACAAATTTATCCTACGTTACACAACTTCAAAATATTTACTAAGTGTTTTACGATACCATTTTACATCTAAAGCAATCATTTTTACTGCCCGTATTGAGTCTAAACAAAGGTTCTCACTCGGCCCTTAATGCTAATAAACCCAAAAGCACCTTCGATTGCACAAACTACCTTATGGCAAAACCGCGGACGTAAAACGTTTATATCTCCCACTAAACTATACCATTACCGAATTACGAATAAAGCACACGCGTTAATTCTATCACGGTTTCAAATGGCCCGATCCTAAACTCACATTAAAACAAGATTAACGTACGTGTGAACAAAGAGTCGTTAAAGTCATAGATATCGCGGACAGGTACACAGCCGAAAGCTTACAGCAAAGTGAACGCTCCGTAACCGACAACCCCGTGCACTCAATATCTCCATTCTTACGTCACCTCACCCCATACAAATAACCTCCTCCCATTGGCCGATTCACTTTGCCGCGCTTTCTGCCACCAAATCAAAACCCCGATTCGTGCATGCTATCCCTTTCACAAAGGGATTAATTCCTGAAAACAGACCGAGAACACCTATATCTATCAATTCTGTGACAGTGATGTAACCAGCTCGAAATGAGAGGAGAGATTTTTGCCGTGCGTGCGAAAGGGATAGAGATAGCCGTGTCACAGTTGATTGTAGTGGTGGAGTGCGAAGGGAACGTGCTACCGTGCGTTCAACTATTTATAATCAAATAGGGTGCAGCAGTGTGAGCGTGTGTTGACGTTATGCACCACGCACACAGGCGCACGGCGAGCGAGGCAATGATGTGCACGAAGTATTATCCCTTATTACACGATCCGCTTCCGCGCGTGCTGCACGTACAATAGTTGTCAGTCGACCTCTTTTGTGGGACGTTGTGCGAAGTTTCAGTTTGTTTACGAAAAGCCGGAGCGATGCATAGTGCGTTAGTTAGCGCGATTGTGTCATCGACCGAGCGTCGGTTATCGCTGAATTGCCAGTGAATCACGGACAATGCTCGCTGCGGAGTTTTCGCAAAAACTTTTTGTGTATTAGTGAACTTTTTGAGGTCGTAACTCGTGATCTCCTTGCCACCAAATCGAACTGTGACTGTGTCCAAGTGTTAAAGTGAACTTTGTGTAAAAAAAACTTTTTATATTTAAATCGACATTAAAAATCTGAACTTTTATTTCGTCTTGCACAATCAAATTTGGAAATATTTCAATAATAACATACAGTTGGCAAAAAAATCAGACGAAATATTGGATGAAACTTGAAAACAGCACACGAGAGCGAAGTGCATAAAACGCGCACAGCATTTATGTATACAAAACAAACCGCAATCTGTCCACGCTTCTTCCGTCGAAAAAGGCGTTGTGAGAGACAAAGATGGCAATAGCATTCAACTTGCCGAGTGAGAGAGAGGCGACAGAGGAGAACTTTTCACGTTTGAACCGGCTCCTAGCCGAGTTGTACGAGGTCCTATGCCACATCTTGGTATCACGACAGCCTGGGCAAGAAGTGCAGGACAATCGCCGAGGTGAGTGCCCTCGCGAGCCTAACATACCACCTTACCACTTAAGATGCAATTCGACCTACATCGTGAACTTGGTGATGGTAGTAGCCATCCTTAAAGTGTCCCTGGCGTCATCTCTCTTCAATACCGTGAGATAAAAAGAAGATTCTAGATAAGTATTGTTAACGGTGATACTGCAAAGCAGATTTGGACTGTTGTTACGTAATTTTAAGTCCAGTGTATTCCAAGAGATGTTGTGTCAAACTGCACTTAATTTGTAAATGGTGGTTACGAATTAAAATTAACAATGACGATGTTGTTCGTTTTAATTCGTTTTGCGATTAACACAATTTTGCTTCTCATGAATTTTGCTTTACAAATTTTGAGTGAAGTTCGACAAAACGCCTCCACAATTGTACTCATATATAACGTGCATTTATAAAAGTTGCATCGATACGAACATAGCATATTGTTATAATCGATAAAATGTGTTCATAATTAAATTTAAAAAATCATAACAAATTAAATATTTCCACAATTTATTTTCCAATGATTTCTCTGCTGACCGTAGAAAATAATTTCGCTAGTTCTGTTAAGTTTATGTTTAGTTACATTTTCCATTTGATCTCTTATTTTGTTTAAACAATTTAAATAGTATAGATACAGTTAGTTTAATTTATTGTACTAGTAACGTGGCGAGTAGCATTTAATTATCCTATAAATGAATTTTTCGTTGGATCTCTTTATTTTAGTTCCAAATGATAGTCAAGAATTATTCTTAGATAAATTTTCGATTTACGCCAAATATTAGTGAAATACGCCTCGGCATAAAATTCAAATATTCTCTGTAATTTATCTAAATATAAGACATTGTTACATTACCACTTGTAAATATTAACTGAGTTTTGTTAAAATAATATTTTAATCGATTATGTTTTGTTTTAATAAAATGTAAAACGATAAAAAAATGTAAACATCATAAATAACTTAATGTAGATTTTAATTTGAATTGTAAATATTGCATTTAAAATTTGTGATTTCTATGTAAGCATTTTCTATACATTTATTTTCACGAGTATCAATATATAATGTAAGCCGCATGTAATCTTTATAATAACTGGATTGTGTTTAGTACCCGATGTGGATTATTGTGGAATAAATTTATTATTTTCTAAAAGAATCTTTGATTTTTTATTCCCAATGTAGAGCCCTTTGTAAGGTTTTATTTTAATTAAAAAACTTTAACACATTAACGAAAATATTTTTTTGAGTAAGTAAGAATAGTAATTTAAAATATCTTTAACATTAAAAGAGAGCATAAATAACACCATCAGGTACAATCATTAGAATCAAAACGAAACAAAAATAAATATAGCCTTTTACGCACGCGTAAATAAATAAACATTTTCAAGTTATATTTGAGCGTAAATATTTGACTTATGACGTAATATACGCGATCATAAACAAGCGCTCGTCAATCAAGTTTAAAATAACCGAACGGGACTTGTTGTAACATGTTCAGAAGGCATTGTTTAAGTGAATAATGAGGTATTATTTTTTAGTTTTCATTTTGCAATTTTAAGTCGAGTAGAAATAGCCCCGTATGAGACATGTTTTAACATGAGGATATTTTGGTTTTAATAAATATTAAAGGACATTTTGTGCGTAAAAATTTAAAACTAGCTAAAAATATAGTCAAAGATAGGAAAAAAAATAGGAAGATACAATTGTGATCTTTATGTAGAGATGTTAATTTAAATTAAATGTTGAAATAACTTTAATTATATGTATATTGATTTGATAATATAGTATGATATTGAAAAAAAAAACAATTCTTTCAATATTGTTAGAAAAGGACGAAATAAAATCATTTCATAAAAATCTAAAAATGTTTCTCAAATTACTTAAAAAAGGGTATACGATTTTTGTAAAAGTGCATAATTTTTTTATATATCTTGTAGGTATAGTCAAGTTAAAAATAGTTTTTCAAATAAAACATATTTCACCCAAATCTCTATTGTTTTATGAAAAGAAGGTCACAAAATTGTTTGATATAAATAAACGTATTTTAATAATCCTTTTGCGCACGTACGTGAAATGATTAATATTGACATGCTATAAAACCACAATATTCTCTCACAGATTATTTTAAACATAAAATATTACTACAAATTATAGAGTGAACAGTAGCTATTAGTAAAATTATTATCTTTTAGGCTGGCCTCACACATACCGAATATAATCTGGAATTCATATTATTAATCCAGATTATAAATTTCTCAGTTTGACCTTTAAGAATGGAACTTACGAGGGTCCTTAATTAATTTAACCAACCAACTAATAAAACTAAAATTTCATTAAAAACTGAACGTATTTAGTAACATTGCTCATACAAGATAATATAAATAACAACATTTTCAAATATAAGCATTATTTAATAATAGAACCTTTAATAAACTGTTATAAATACATAGGTAATTTCTATTAATTTATATTCTAGAAGTAAATTTAATTAAAAATAAAGTATATGGCCTTAGAAAGGGACAAAGGATAAACTAGTCCAAGCTTGAATAAGATACATAACTTGCCCAGCTCGTAACAGTCACGATCCCAAGTGGTCCAAGTTTATTTAATTCGCGAGATAAATATGCAAGTAATTTTAGTAAGCGAAGCAATTTTTTTATATAAATATATGTACACAGAGAGAGAGAGGAGAAAGTGCTCTATGTATACAGAGAGAGGAGAAAGTGCTCTCTATTCACAAATATAAATCTTTAGTTGTTTTATTGCCATAGTTAAATAAGTTGTGTTGTGGAAGGATTCATGCAACCCAAATTAAAGAAACTAGTCGGTCTGTAATCGAAATTAGTCAAAAATAGCATTAATAACAACTTTAATTTTAAAGTCATATACCTCATTGTAACTTCCGTAAAGGGAGCATAAAAAGAACGTCTTCGACATATAAGTATAAAGAATATAATCTTATCCAATACGGCTTTATAATATATTTAAATTTAAATTATATTTGACATACTGGCAGTGACTTATTTCACATAGATGTTTTCCGAAGATATAGATGAAAAAACTTACAAGCTTAATAAGATAAGCCACTTGAAACAAAAACATTTATTTGAAGTGAAATAGCCGATGACAGATATTGTAATTGAGTAAATAAAATATTAGTAGTATATAACTTAAACCACTTAGCATTGGCAATGGCCTGACTCGACATTCGAAAGGAAAATCGATCGCAATCATTGTAGAAAACGAAAACTTATTAAATACAATAACAAACCCACTTCATTTTCTTCGAACAGAATAGAATTAAATTCTTAAGAAATTATCAAAATTAATAAAAACTTACGTTTTACAAGGGTACTTAAGTTTATTAATTTCACAATATTTATCATTTAAACAGCATACAGGATAAAATATTTATTTTTTAAGTATATTAAATGTAGAGCTAACAAATATAAATTCAAAATACGTTAATGAAATTCTAATATTTTAAAATTCACTTAAATTTCTATGAATATGATTGTTATTTGTGTTATGTTTTGTCTTAAAACGCCTATTTTCTTTTAATACAAAATACTGATGAAAATACAACAAATTACCAAAAATTGTATGAAATTTCTTTATATTCTGCGTTTGAAAGAACTTCACTCAAAAAGCAAAATTCTGTTAATTTATAAGAAATAAGTTCAATTTTTTTTTATTTTATCATAATTGTTTACCTGAATCCTTTTTAAATCCTCAAGGTGTGGTCTGCGATTAAAATATAACAACGAAAGGTAAGTCACGCTTACAATTACAATTCAAGTGGAAAAAGACTTTTTTCTTATTGGAGTGAAAAAGGCCTTTTGTTCGCTTCCAATCGATTATTTTTTCACGCTATTTCAATACTTTTGGGCTCGATAATTCTTAGTATTATTTGTATGGGAAAGGGTTAAAGAATTGAGGTTTTTATGGGTGAATATACAAGACAATCCTTTATATTATAGTAAAAAAACAGATAATAAACAAAGGAATATGTGTCAGTACTGTATAATGTAATGTATACTAATATTAATATTAATCTATAAAACATTTGTGCTTATGTATGTTTTTACTCAAAAACTACTGGACTGATATCAAAAATACTTTTGACATTAGAAAGATAAGAATTGAGTGACATTGGCAACATAAAATAATGTTATGGGTTCAAAGCCGCGCGAAACGGCTTGTCAAATATATTTTTAGTTCTCCTACTGAATATTGAATGTAAAAACAACATTAGATACATATAGAATTAGGATATATTTACAATATTCATAAGATTGTGTTAAAAATGTTCACGACACTATATTACTAGTTGTGCCCTGCGGTTTCGTCATAGCCTCTTCTCCTATGTAAACCTGTCTTCCTTTCCCTACAGTATTTTCGAAGATTTACGCGTTTAAACAAACAAACAAAATTTTCCATAATAATATTACTATAGATACACTCTTAAAACAGATAACTAAACGTCATCCAATTCTCAAATTCAGTTAAAAATCACCCTGAATAATTATTTTCCAAGCGATAAACCTCGAATACCAGTGTTGGTTAACCGCTATGCAAATGATAATTTCACTAACAAAGGTTTTTGCGTATAATAAATTCAGTAAGATCGCATTTATTTCACTCATGAATAACTTCTAAGGAAAGTAACAAATTGTGGTTACTCTTATACTAATTAGAATAATCTGCATTAATTATAACGAACTTTTACGTTTTGACTCCTTTACTATCACAAATGCAAATCATAATAATATTCACTTACTTAACTCACTTTTGGTTACAGATTTTTCCAACAAATAAAAAACAATTTAGATCATCTTCTTAGCAAACTTTTCTTTATATTTTAATAGCTGCTGCCCGCGGCTTCGCTCGTGTGATATTCGGCGCCAATCAAAATTATCCTATCACCTAATCCATATCATATCCAATCTGTAAACAGAATTTCATCAAAATCCGTGCCGTAGTTTACACACAAGCATTCTAACTTTCACATTAATAATATTAATAGGAAGTAGGATTCAACAAATCAAAGTAGGATTTCACATTAATAATGTTAATAGGAAGTAGGATTCCACACAATCCAAACATAAGGAATCCTAAAAGATTTATAAATTTAGGAAAAACAGCCTGATAGTTAAGATTATCGCAAGTGAAATTATAAAAATTATAATGTGTGATGCAAAATAAAAGCCCACAGAATACTTATACTCACATTACAACAGATTTCAAAACTCCATTTCACCTAACATTTATTGTAAACACAATACATCGATTACCCCAAACCAGGGTTTTTTTGCTCTGACTGCATTTGAGGGGACGAGAGTAGGGGATGTACCACAGGTGTTATCTAATGGTGGTTACACACGGTAGGCTTGACAAGCTTGCATGAACAATTTTAATAGATTTTTGATTCCATAGGAGATAAATTAAAATAAAAAATGTCAATAATATAATAACGAGTATACTATGAATAGAAAAGGAATAATGATAATAGTGAAGGGCATGTGACATCGTGTAATAATAATAAGGCGGATGTTATATAATATTACCCACTTCTATAGTGACAAATAGGAGGTCAGCCTTCTTTTCCATGCCAAGCTCTGACTTATCACACTAGATTTAAAGGTCTCAGGGCCTAAAGCTAATGCTCTAACCACTGTACCAACGAGAATTTATTAAATAGTTCTAACTAATTTGCTTTCAAAGAAAAAATCGATACATTGATAAATCAATTAACCAATAATATTCTGCAAGATCTCACATGTGTAAAACATTGCATATTTACGATTATTACATATATTATTAAGATTACTAGCCGCTCCGCGCGGTTAACTATGGTCCCGTGGCAACTCTGGATTTTAAAGTAGCCTAAATTTTATTCTGAATACCCACCTATAGGTATACCAAGTTTCATCGTAATCGGTTCATTAGTTTTTGCATGAACGAGTACTAAACATACATACATACATCGTCACAAACTTTCGCATTTATCATATTAGGAGGTTTGTTTTCCAAGCCTTATGCAAGCTTGCTTGAATATTTTTTTGTCAATACATATGCACAGCAACTTAGTTTGATAAAAGCAGTTATAACTGTAAGTTCAAGCCGGCATGAGATATTATCTTGTGCAAGCTTGCTTGACTATTTTTTCGTAGATACAGATGCAAGGGGACGTAAATAATTCCACAGGTGTTTAAAACAGGTGAGTAGTCTTTATTTAGGGTTCGGTTGTAGTTTATACTTTTATTATTGTTAGGTTTACGTTTGGGAGATGTGAGGATAAAAATAGAGCAACGTTTTTTTACTAACCGGGCTCACCGTACGAAACACAGTGCAATACTGCTTCACGCCGATCTTCTGCTGGGGGGTGGTATTACACCGGTGCGAGCTTGGTCCAATTGTGCAATGTAGGGCTTCCACTCTGTTATTGCTGAAGGTGTTTTGCTCTAGAATTACCCTCGGTCGCCTCTCACGACACCCACGGGTAGAAATAAAGTGGCAACACATTATTCTAAATTTACAACTTTATAAAATTTGATATACTTTAAGCGTATTATTTATTGCATATAAAGTTGAATGAAACAAACAGGTTTCTGTCCATGGCTTTGCTGATGTTAAATTCGGGGTATTTATATCAATAAAAGTATCCTATAATCTAATTCCAATAGATAATCTGTATACAAATAAGATCGAAATCCGTCATTGGTATTGATACACAAACAATCAGACTTCCTCATTTATAATATCAGTAGAATAAAAATATACTTTGGTAACTATTTTAATATTTATAATTTTTTACTAGTGGGGATAGAACCCACACCCTTCGGCGCAATAGACCATTGCTGTATCCATTGCGCCAATCGGGTCTTCAAATCTTTAGACGACCATGTCACAAAAAATAAAAAACAAATATTGCACCACATCGCATTTTGAGAAATACAACAATTTCAAATAAATTATAAACACTTCAGATAAACGCATACTGAAATAATAATTAATTAATAAACCGCAACGACCACATGCGATCTGTTATTCTTTTGCCCGATCAGGTCCAGACATGTCAACTCTATTTGTTTTTATTAAAACAACAATACTTTATATAACCAATAAAACCTCTTTTGAGTTATTTGAAAAAAAATTAGGGACATGCAGTTTAACAATAGATGGTACTCGTTGTTATTTAATATAGTATTGATGCTTTATCTTTATTTGGATTTTTTTCATAATAATAAATAGTTATTTTAGTGATTTTTTCTTTTAAATTGTAAGCCGTGGTCACTTATAAATGGATGTACATACGCCATAGAATGTATTGTACCTAGTCTAGCCATAAGTTCTGTTACAAAGAAAATATCCGATTATTTCTAAAAAAATAATTTTATTTGAAAGTTTTATATATGATTATTAATTGTGAAAAATATATGTTAATGTACTGAACTGATTATTCAAAATGTCCACCCTTAGCTTTAACGCACGGTTTAAACGGTCTGGCCATTCGTCGATGGATTTACGAACGGTTTCCATTGGAAACTTGGTGACTGCTGCCTCCAAGGATTTTTTGAGCGACTC
>LQNK01000385.1:301399-320761 GCA_001586405.1 Phoebis sennae | reverse complement strand
TATTAGGATTTCTCTGACAAAGAAATCTTATTAACAGCCCTGAGTTTGGAAGTTGGCGGTGTTGGAACACCCCCGTGCCTCGGAGAGCACGTAAAGCCGTCGGTCCTGCGCCTGATCTCTCTCTGGTCGTGTCGGTCTGCCGTCCCATCGGGTTATGAGAGTAAAAGGAAAAGAGAGTGCACCTGTGTTCGCGCGTACACTTGTGCACTATAATATCTCCTGCGCAGCTGGCTAGTCTCTGTTGAGATTGGCCACCATGGCCGAAATCGGTCTGGGGAGCTATTATTATTAATAAACATGAATAGAACCGCAGGATACTATTATGAAGTAAGTGAAGTTACCTTAGAAAACGATGCTCACACGTAACTACGGAACAAAAACAAAATGACTCCAATCACGGTAATCTTATAAGCAATCAGTAATATGGTAACAAACCCGGGGCGTATTGGTAAGCTACCAGTTAAATTGCTACAATTTATATAAACTACGCTGTTACACGTGGGTTTGTTTCGTTACAAGTGTACAATTTGTAGTACGGATTGTAATCCATGCAGGTTAACTACAAATTCTGTTAGGCTTATTTAAGAAATAAGTTCCTTAGTATCGAAAGTATTTTCATGCATGTTTTTTACTAATTTTTTCATTTAACAGGATCATTACAACGTCGTCACGTAATTTTTATTAATATTTATATCTTGTTCTGTGTTTAACATATTCATTCGCATTTTTTGTAATTTTGACTTCTGACGCTCTCTTACCACTGGTTGCTTGGAAGAGGTCCGTTACTTGCGATAAGGCCACTCTTTTATAAATATGAAACTGGTACATTGAAAGTTTATTAATTAATTCATTAATTCTGTATTATAACTTATTTGTATTTGTTTCAGGTATGTGATAACTTTTTTAATATGGCGCTTTTTAATCAGATCTTTACGATGGGTAAGTTAAAATATTCTTATAACTCGTCTACAAGTACTTATAATATGTACTTATGATATTCAATAAAATAAATATTTCGAGGTTTATTTAGATTTAACCCCGCTACTCACCAGCCAGGACTACAGTTCCATGTCAGGTATAATAGAAGGAGCATCAGACAAGTTGTCAGCTTGCCTTAAACACCTCTTCAAAAATAGTCCTAGCTCTCGGAATATGATTTGAATACACTAATGATAAATAACCTCATGAATAAAGTATCTAAATACATATAAACAGTTCTAAAACTCGGATCGAACCGTTAAATTAAGTCAACCATAGAGTTCAGTTACACCTTTCTAATCCTTTACCTTTTGTAACCCATCACAAAAAAGTGACACCGAATAAATCAACAATACTTAAAACTACATTAACGATACACATTTTAACAATCTTGATTCTTATTTATTACATCATAAGGATGATATTTGAACTAATTTAGTTATGTTAGATGCAATTTTAAGTTTGTAAGATGCATCGATCGATCAAGGCGTGTATATTATACGTCAGATTAACTTTCATTTCGAAGTTGGAGGCATAATATGACATGAATTGTGTGACGATAGCATGATATATTATGTAGAAAATCAATAGATTAGAATTTGAACACATTAAGAAGAAAAAAGATGACGATCATATAAACGTAAGTTTGTTGCAAAATTAATTTTGTATGTAAAAATATTGCGTAATATTTTTGATAAGAACTACAAAATGAAACATTAGCTTATCCAAATTGCAATCAGTCATAAAGCTAATAAAGATAATATTCTGACAGACATACTAATTACATCAAATATAAAAATTTACAAAAAATACGACAACTCATGATTAAAAAACTTAACCTCTATAGCTTCTGTAGTTATAATAAATCTGTAGAGAGGTCAATTGATGTACATGAAATATATTATTTCGGAAATAACTATCAGGCGGCGATTAAAAAGCTAGTAAAAAAAAGGATGATCAAACTAATCGCTTAACTTAAATGTATATTTATTTCAAAATTGCATTATCTCTAATGTACATTTTCGTATCGCAAAGGCAATTTGCACAAACGTATCAGTTTGAACTTTAGCAAAAAAGCTGAAAAAAGCGGAACAAAATCATAAATCATTTGTAACACCAAGCACAAGTTCCAATAACTTCTGATGGCTTATTTCGCAAATATAACTATAAACTTATACAAACTAATTTATACCTTAATACTAAAGAATAGGGTTTAAATTCTGTTGTAGCAACAGTAACGACAGCAAACAAAGGGTTGTAATAGATGGGCAAAATAAAAATAAAGAAGATAGCCACTAGCGATATACAAAACCATAGAGTTGGCACGCTTCATTTAGCAAAACTATATCGAATTCATCCTCCATACTGCCTTATATGTTTTTACTAAATATTGTGTAGCAAATGGGAGCACTCTATTGCTTTTTCTGTGCCTGATAAAGTGGCACTTTGCTACATTATCTTATATTACTATCATTAAACATCGGTGTTGTTTTAAATTTTACTTGCATTTTGTTACAATATTTAGTCACACAGTAAATACAATATTGTTAGTTTATCTTGGTACATGGACTAACTTTTATGGTCTTTGAAAAGTATGTATTATTTTTTGGAAGTAAATTTATTACATTTCAGGAATATTTAGTAAAAATTGTACCATTCAATAATTTTGCTTATTCATAGTTAAATGTCTTAAAACAGAAGCAAACAGAAAGTAGGAGATACGATTTAAGTTGATGAATCGATTGTTACTGTCAATTTTTTTCTCAAAATTTCACAATGGACCTAAAATAAAACTTAAATTTGGCCTATACAATTGCCCAAGAAAGCTCGGACAGTTTCGTAATTAACAAGAAACTAGCCACGCTTAGATTGTAATTTACTTCCCTGTATATTAAAGTGACATTGGTTTTGCATCAAAATAATTATTAAGAGCCTTATACATCATATTTCCTATACAAAAAAACAACGCATATTTATCATCAGCTAATGGAGGCATTTGCGAATAGTCACGACGTACAAAGGTTTCAGTGGCATTATCACTAATATGACAGTGATGCGCACGCGCATCATTTTAAGTATGCTCACTGATAGGGGAATTTAACGTAGTTCTTCATTTGTCGGTAACCACTAGTAATGTACTTTTTATGAGCATAATTTATGAGCAAGTACAGAAACATTTTAGAAAGCAAAATACTGGGAGTGTCGCAGGTGCTTTGCCGGCCTTTGATATAGCAAAGTCTCGTCTCTTGAAGGCGCCAACGAAATTGTTCTGAAATACCGCAGATGGTTATCAATGTAATGTATTACAATTCACGTTGAGTAAACCTATGCATATGTAAAGTATAGTAATTCAGGGTTTGGTAACATAAAACAAATATTTTGCTGACATCATGAAGGTAGGCATTACTTACTAACACGCCCCATGTTTTTACCGCTCGTGGAAATTCTGGGAAAAAAGTAGCCTATCGCCTAATCCCGTTAGCAGCCTATATACAAAATTTCTTGAAAATCTATTCAGTAGTTACGGCGTGATTGACACACAAACATCCAAACAAAATTTCACATTCATTATTTTAGTAGGAAGCAAGATTAGGTCGTTATTAGTCATACATTTGTATTCAATGCGACTAAACAAGCCAATTTTTGTTTATCAAAATCCAAAGTATACGCATAGTGCGAGACCATAAAAGCCATTAACTCCACATTATAAGCCATTACTGCATATAGTATTGGTCCTAAATGGTCATATTAAAAAGAGCCATCAATCTCTCGATGATATTGCAATTATAGCACCGATGCCGTGACGAATATATTTTACCTACGGATAGTTTTTTAAACTGTCATTGATGGTTTGGATTAAGTTAAATTAGTGTAAGTACATCCTACCAACCTTACGATTTCCAACTTAAGTTTTTTTTGTATGTTGTTTAGTTTAAGTTAATGAGTTATATTGTTGGATATAAACGAATTTTCTTTCTTTCTTTCTTTCTAATTTGCGTACTACGTATAAAGTTTTTGTTAGATCCATGTTTTAAAAAAATATACATGCACACCATTTGCATGCATTTTTTTTATTTAGCAAATAATCAATCCAAAACCGAAGGACTGTTACTGAACATAAAATCATAACTTCCACTATCTGTATGTACCACATTATATACTCTTTACGCTATGCCCTATATTTCAAATTAAAGGAATAGGTATTAACAATAGCTTTTGGTCTTAACGGTCACATTGTGCCATATTATTGAATAAATGATAGAATACGATTTTAAAATCAACACATAACATAAATACGTAACAAAGAAAACCCATTTAACATTTAACTCCCAATAAACGCCCGTAATAATTAAAGGAGCACTTTAAATATAAAAAGATCTATCGAACCGACTAAACTAATATCAACAACGCGTAAAATCAAGCGCAAGCACAACGTATTTTATAACTGGGTTCTGTAGACATAAATTTAAATCAAAGATATTTATGTATGCCTTTTCATTTATTACTATTTTTTCTTAAATAACAAGAGTAAAAAATAGACAGATTAAATTTTGTAAAATAAATACTAAAAAAGTATGTTATATGTTGGCAAAGAATTTGAACCATGTTGTCGACCAAACAATCGTTTAGAAAATCAGAAATATGATTTCAAAAGTATATGAAAGTCAATCAATGCTTTCTAACAAAGTACAGGTCGTACTCATTTTAAAGTACAGAATAGCTAGATAACGAAAAAATAACAACAGAAGAAGAGGAAGAAAGAAACTAACAAAAACAATAAACCATGAAGTATTATTATTTCCTCTTATTATTGCCACATTATCGTTAACTCTTTGTAACAAAATGGTGTTATTTTATTTGTTAATGGCAATAAATGATTTTTTTATTTTTTTTCTATAATCTGGCTTCGTTTAAAACCAGCCTGAAACATCAAAATATATTCAAATTCAAATTTCGAACACTATTCCCGCGTATTTCTAACGCTATAAGATAAGAGAACACGCGCTGCGCCTGCGCATCGTCACCGTGACATGTAATAATGTGCTGATGGCACTCGATATTAATGGATCCTATGAAACGCCTCTGTTTAATGCTTTCAAACTAGCATCTGACCATGACTTTGTCTGCTTTGACCTAAAACAGTGTGATATGATGTACATGTGTATGTTTTTGTGTAGGAAAATATGAAATGGGATGGTATTTTTTTGTATTTGTAGCTTATTCTTATATCATAATTGCGTGCGAACCTATAGCAAAATAAGAGCATTAGGCTTTCTTTAACCCATAAAAATTCTAAATAAATATAATTAATTTTGAAGATATAAAATTTCAAAATTGTATTTTAGGAGGCTCTAAAACTTAGGGTCTCTAACGAAATGAAATGTTTTAGGTCTCCATAGCACCAACTGAAAGTCCTTCGAATACGATACCGAACGTGTTAATTTTTATTGCATATTAGAAAACAAGAAACATTTTAACGTGCAATTACCAGCCCCATGCCATAAGGTAAATATAGGTGACATATTATGTACGAGTATGTCAACAAAGTGCAGAAACATAGTTTTATAAACAATCTCAAATGCCTTCACATTACGCGATTTTTTTAAAATAAAAACATGTAATTTTTCCGTGTCACAACAAAAATTTTGTTCATATCTCATTAAAGAAGAAACAGTATAAAACGTGACAAAACATTAAAAATAAACTATATACAAACAAAACTTCAAAACCACACATATATCAAAGTACATTAGCAGGCAAATTAACCAAGCCCGTTAAAGTTCAAGTAAATCATAAGTCTTAACTTGGCTACAAGAAACACTAAGTAAGAACTTGGGATAGAGCATCGTAAAACGGACAATGATCATGGCCGACTGTTACACCGGAGTGTAATGATATAACTGAAATTATATAGTTTTTTATATTTGAAGAAAAACACATTTTTTCTTTAAACTGATTAAATTAAGGTCGATATTAAAAGGTTTAGAATAATCAACTCTATTAAAACTCACTTTCTTGGAAAAAAAACTGTTTTTTTTTTAAGAAATATTTCATGTAACACTGTAACAGTGACCTTATTTAATTTTAAAGAAATGCTCTGCATCTTTTTACCATACTCCACCACCATACCACCACCATACCACCACCACTTTTACGCAAAAACTACTAAACTGATTATGATAAAACTTGGTATACATATAGGTAAGGGTTCAGAATAGCATATTCTATTCTTCTATACTTTCAATCTAGGAGTTGCCACGGGATCAGAAGTTACGCGAGTAAAACGGAACACGACTAGTTATCCAATATACTTCGACTTTTGTCACATATACTCACATACTATACAACTATTCGGTGTAACATACAACCACCTAAGTGGGTACATACTGCACTTCATCTAGCCACGAATAAAGCGTTTAAAGTTATGATTTATTAACCCTTTGCGTATCGCGGGCAACGGTAAATGGTCATTAAATGCTCTGCCAGATTAGAAGCGGTTTTTGAGCGTTTAAACGCCGCTTTTATAGAACGCTTTGTAAACATACTTTTGTTGACGACTAACTTATTCTAATAATTAATCTTTTGTTATTAAATTAAGTTTGTGATAAAAAAATTGTTTGTTAACAAACCAATAATACTCAAAATTTCTTTTATTGGAAAAAGTAATATCATCCTACATAAAATCGAATTTCTTTTCTCTAATATTTCTTATTATTCTTAATGTTAATGATGTCTTATACCTTCCTTATAACCCTCAATGTCCCTACGACTCTCTGTTGCTACAGGCCTCACTGAACATCAGGTGAATCGCTTGCCACATTGCCTGTTACCTAATAAAACATATTTATTGTATAGGTATTGTAGGGTATAAAACCATTCAAAATTTTGATCTAAAATGTTTAATATCTGTCACAAGCAAACCTCAAAGCACATAAATATATAACAATCATAAGATTAAGACGTGTTCACACAAAACTAGCTGGACTTGATCGCTTGCACGCGCGCGGTCTGATGAGATCTTAATGGTTAAAATGTTAATGGACGAAATTGCTCAATGTGTAATTTGACATGTTTATGTATTGTGATGGTGTGACCCTTTGGTGATTATGGTTATAATACTTTGTGTCTCATCTTTGTACTATTTTATCAAGTTGCTTTTAAAACTTCGCTCTATTTTTAGACTTACTTGAGATTTGTTGTGACCCTATGATATCAAAATTATATAAAATATACACATAAGTCAACTAATTCAATGTAAAACATAATTATAATAGTATATATCTCCTACCCATAAATCTAAGCTAATAAAAGACACCATTAGAAGAAGTGCTATTTTTTACATATTAAGTATTTTTGCTACTATCTACAGGATGTAAAAAAGTTAGTAGATTCAAAGTTACTTTCAAAATTAGACTAGCCTTTAGATAGTGACTGCCTTGTTTCAGCAGTTAGGGACAGGGCATGACTACCAAAAAGTATATGGGTACAATCTCCTTAGGACGTAAACAAAATTCCTTGGTCTTGCTAGAAATCTAGACCAATAAACTGATTATATTATTTGAGTTCTGATTGAACCATAGATGAAAAGACAAAATATTAATTTTCTACTCGCAGATAGTATAACACCTTGGTGGTCAATCGTAAAGTAATAATAAGAATAATATTGAATTACTGGGGTTACCGCACCGGCGCGTGCCTTGATGAGACGTTATTGTATAGTGATGTTCTGGTTTATCGATAAAATATTGATTTAATAGAAGGTGCAGAAATAATTGATCGAAATATTCCTGGATATTTAACACAACGTCATCTAGTCCTAAACTAAGCAAAGCTTGTACTAGATAACTGATAGACATACTTTTTTGTAAATACATACATGCTACAGAGAAAAGAACACGCAAACATTAGAAAATTGCAATGTTCATCACAAACTACTTGAAGTATAAATAAAAAAAATAGCTATTAAACTAAGAGGTAACAACCAGTAAAATTAAGTTTAACATTGAAATTATGCTCATTAAATTTAGTTATCTTATGCTTTTTGTATAACTTAAAAAAATTAGTTGCTAGTGAAATTCTAATAACACTTAAACAAATTGCAAACTATGTTTTCGATTTATAATCAAAATTACATTTTTTGCAAAGCTTTACGTTTTTTTACACTTAAAATATAATTATTATTGGTATAACAGTAAGAGAGAGTATAAGTAAAATATTTTTTTAGCACACTCTGAGGTATAAAATATTTATCGATAACATCCCATCACTACATGTCGTATCGAGAAAACGGTATTGCGGTGTGTGTAAAATATAATATGCGGTCTGTAAATGTAAGACAAGAAACCGACTGAAAGGTAATCTAATATTGAACTTATATTTTTCATTGTTCTATCATTTCGAAGGTAATTTTACGAACGGTAGCATCGCATTTCAATTTTATATTGCATCAGTTTAACCACATAAACTTTTACGTGTCCAATTCCTCTGAATTGGTTGTCTTTCTCTCTAGAAAGACAACCAAATATGTGAATCTAGCATAGATAAGTCTTTCGATGTATAGGCATTTGTTTTTTTATATTCTGTATGTCAAAAGCAAAAATTTATTTTCCAAACCGGTGGTTTTTGAAACGTTTTTAGAACGTCACATATATAAGTTAACAGCATTCTTATTTTTTATTTATATAGATAAAAAAATAGAGCAAAAATTCAATATATAAGGCATAGAGTTTCTATAACTACTATTATAATCGTCAAAATTTTATAATTGTAGACGGCACGATCGATCAAAATAACAATTAGACAAACACTTGTTTAATATTTATATTATTGTCTAATACAAGATACTATGCTGTCTGTAAATGTAATACAAGAAACCATCTGAAAATTAATCTAATATTAAACTTATTATTCATTGTACTCTATTATTTGGAAGGTTATTCCACAACCGGTAGCATCGCATTTCAATTTCAAATTTAACCACGTATACTTTTGCTTCTTCAAGTTTGATAGGTTAAATTCAAGTTGTGGTATAATTGTAATTGTAACTGAAAGTTACATTTACAGTTATGTATATTGATTGTTTATAACTAAATTGTATATGGATAAAGCTGAAAATGGGACTCAGAAATTTTTAAATGCATTTGATGATAATATGTAGGTTATTTATTTATTTATTTACATTTTTCATGTTGACACAGGAGTAAATTTTAAAATTTAAAATTTTGTTATATTTCATTATGATACTAAATATACATTTTTTGTATACAAAATGAATGTATTCTAATTTTGAAATGCAATATTTGCAAGCGGAATGATCAGAAAAAATAACCATTAGGAATAAGGGTTTTTATAAGTATTTTGTGTTCTACCATCTAGTTACTATCGTCTTTATAAAGAATTCTAATTTAATAAGAAGAAAGAAAATTACCGATATTTATTGTAGCTATTACTTGCTTAGAGAACAAATAGAAAAAAAAAACATTACTTTACTATAAATTAAAAGACAAAAAACTATTTTTCAAAATGTACATCGTTATTCCCCTCCCATAAATGAGCAAATCAGTGCAATTGTTCACTTAAAGAGCTCTTGAAATTCTAATAAACTTTATTATCTGCACGTCGTATACTCTTATCAAAGCGCTATGTTTGGTTTCCTCTGATAGTGCATTTCAATTTACATTTTGTTTGTATTTAATTTTTAGTTTAAGGCCAAGTCTATAAAAGTATTTTAATGAAAATAATTTCAAACTTTCTAGAATATCATAACCAAAATAAAAATTTTTGCCAAAAAATAGAAGCGACTTCCACGCTCTAAAAAGTAGAAAATAATTTTTGTTTAAATGTATACAAAGTCGGTGCAAAATCTTGTTAAATTAAAAATAGACAAAGGCACCGAATTTGTATAGATTTCAACAAATCGGTTAATAATACAAGTAGTTTTAATAAAAAGGGTATAAAAAATATCATAGTACTAAATGAATTAAAAATGTCAATAATTTTTTTTATATTTCAATGAAAAATACTTATGAAGGTTCAGATGGTTTCTAGTCATACAACCAGCTCTTACACCAATAAACCATTGTATCTTAACCGCAGAGCTTATTCTGTTGATTTTCGAGGAGTTCCCTGGAATATATTCCACATGAATAATCAGACTTGTGCCAAACTTCTATGGGACCACTGACTATTTCGAATGCAAAAAACAATTTCTAAGTCGATCTATAAACGCCGGAGATATGCAGTAACATACATAAAAAATATTCGAATTGATAACCTTTTGTTTGAAAGTCGGTTAAAAAAACTATAACATATTAGCAGCTATAAAGTCATTCATCAATATTTTATGAATTTGTAGTTGCAACGATATGAATAACAATAATTACTTTATTGTATGTAATAAAATTAAATATGATACAACGAATAGACCTTAATAAGAGCAATATAGCTTATCGACTACTACGTAGTACGATTGTAAAATTATCTCTCGCGTGTATTGTATTCATAATGCATTTACTATAGTTTTAATAAACCGTGAGAACTGACAAGTAATATTGCTATTTAAATAATGTTTAAACTTTTAAAAAATGTTGTGTACATCTACACAAATATTATAAAGATGAAAGATTTGTTTGTTAGGCTCTGAAACTACAGGACCGATTTAGCTATTTTTTTATAGAGATTCTTTGAAACCCCAGCAATGACATACTATAGTTTTTATCTCGAAAATCCTACGGGAACGGGATATATGCGCGGGTGAAACCGCGGAGCTCAGTTAGTCCTGAATACATGCGTTAATTTAACAAATAATTTATTTATTATATTAAAGAATTTTTTAAGATTTGTTTTATTAGAATAGTGCTGTAAAGTTATACAATATATGTATATTATCTTGTCAGAAACTGTATATGGAAAGAAAGGACGGAAGGTTATATTTCTTCAGACTAATAAAACTTCTAATTCATGAACAATTTAATGAAAAAACCAACACTATAATAGACGCGAATTAATCTCAGTATGCTGATGAGAAATCCAGTTCCTTTGTGCTTTGTTCTGGCACAGATCCAGTCAATATTATGCTTCTAATGGTATCTAGACAAAGCCAAGAAAAATACATTATTCGTTGTTAATAAAATCGTTCGCTATTGACTACAAATAATACATTTAAGACCTCAGATGACTATTGATTTGTCTATAATTGTTCGCTCTGACAAGAAATTTAATTGTACACTATTATGCCCCCGCGGATTCACTCACAGTAAACGTTAGTCTCTCTCATGAAACTGCTCATCATAAAATCTCTTTCAAATCCAGTCAGTGGTTTCAAAGGCAAAATATTTTAACAAATGAATGAACCATTTTGCTTTACTAATTCTCTACATCACTTGACTTAGTGGTTGGTTCGGCCCCGTTGGTTTAGTGGTTTTAGGATTTACAACCGAGGTATCCTGGGTTTGATCCCGGTGGAGACGTGAATAAATATGTGGCCTGGTAGGGCACAGAAGGTTGATCACCTAATTGCCTCTAAATAAAAATTAATTAATGAAAAGGATAATTCAACTAAATATCCGGCTCGGCATAAATAAAAATCAATTAAAGAAACAGATAATTCGGCTGAATATCCGGTTAAACCGAATAGAATTCGGTACTCGGTTATACGGTGAAACTATTCGGCGTATCCCTAGTTTCTAATAACATAAATAACAATAACCGTTTAAAATAAACTATACATGACTATTATGATATTACTATTGTTAATATAGTGTTTATAATTATCTCTACGTCACGATGCAAACACGTGACTTAAACATACGAGGAAAAACAACTCAAATCAATGCTACGCAATATGTAATTGCGATTTAATTAAATTATCATTTAATGCGGTTTTTGTGAATTGTGAATTGAACAAGAGTACACTTTACCAATAATTTTATTATGTTTTTCTATGTTGGGGCGCCCATCATGGGGCACTTTGTGCGTACACTTGTCGCATCAAAGCGTCTTGTGTACGCATGGCGGTTTAATCAAGCTATTTAACGATAAGTGAGACACTGTTTTATTAATTATATTGTTCACGGTTTTACTCACTTTTTTATATTATAGACATGACGTGCGAAGCTGGGTGCGACCGCTAAAGGTCCTCCGAAACGGTCCGAAACCGTCGGCCTTAATCCGATGTTTATAATATAAAAAAGTGAGTAAAACCGTGAACAATATAATTAATACGCATAGGGTGTCGTGTGCTGGACTTCTTGTTTTATTTTCTTGTTTTTAAATTCTCTTTTTTTCATTTTCCCACTAACATTAGCAGATAAGACTTTTTACTAACAAATGGATCTATGTTATCCGACATTATAATGAAAATAAATAAATAAAAATAAAAATTTACACAAACATATTTTCGTCACCCTTGACGAGGACGCTGTCTATGTGACAGTTTAGTGCAACTGTATGTTTTTAAGACTGTGGTTTAGGCGATAGTACTAACAACCACAGACATAATTACTGTTAAGAAAAACAAGAAAATGTCAACAAAGAAAATCGCAAAATGGAATACAAACAGGATGATTTTATTATCGCCTTCCCACCCACCTGTGTTGATTCTACACCAAGTCATTTACTTTAGATATTATTGCAAACATTTGTACGAACACTTGATATGTGGGAAATTTCTCGATAACACACTCAATATATTGACACGATATGCACTATTTCTATTTTAAATTCATTTCAAAGTTATATCAACTCAAATTGTCAGTTTTCAAAAATCTATTTTTTACCTATAATATTTACGTACCCCCACTATTAAACGTATACATACGTTTAATAGGTTTAATAGATGTTTAAAATAGGTTTAAATAGTTTTTGTGATTATTTTGTGACCATTTCGTGATTATTTCGCACCTTTGCGTACCTACGCAAGAAAACCTATCCTTTTCCAGAACCTGGATGAAGGTTCTTGAGATACTTTTTTAATAATACTGAAAAATAAGGCTGGCTTTTTGCGCGAAGATATTCTTTCTGTATTTTCTCTGTTTGTTTAAATAGTGTTTTAAATACTGTTGTAAATTTCGTTCAATAAAGATTTATAAATAACCTAAAGTAAGTAAAACATATCATATCAAGTTATATTATATTAACATAAACATACAAATTAAATTTACAGAATTATACAATCTATATACATTTGGGAATTTAAATAAAATTACATTAGTATGTAAATAAAAAGACGTAGGTGGATTTATAAAATCTATTTGACTAGCGCAGTAGAAATCCGTTAAACCTGAAGTTATACTCAGTAAGTGAAATAAATACAATTTTAAATAACAAGGAACTTGAGAAACATCTTTAGCTATGGGATATCAGCTATCTAGGCTTGGTACAAGTTATAAGCGAGGATATTACATGTTCATTGTGAAATTATTTTTATTTCAGTACTCCTCTTTACGCTTTAATTACTAATTGTATTGAAATTTTTCATGCATTTATTTACAGAAAGAATGAAGGAAATCGTTCATTTATTAATATAGTTGTATAATGTTCTAATGCGATAGTAATGTTGTTTAATTGTCACACCCTTACGCTTTATCTACTCTACCAATATTCTAGAAATGTAGCATACTTCTATAGATAAGACTATGGATAAGGATCTAGGCATTTTTAGGAATACGAAGACGTGGGCAACTTTTTTGTCCATAAAGACGAATTATAACATGGAAAATCACGCTAGCAAAGATGCGGGTCAAAACTAGTATAGACTAAAAATAATACGCTATGTTTTACGCCCTGTGACATTACTATCGTAGTATAGTATGTATGAGTATTGCAGGGAAAAGCAGAAGCGGTATAGAACCGGTTCGTGGGATAGTGCACAATGCACTTTGACTCTGAACTCAAGTTAAAGTAAAAACTAAAGACAATACGCTGCATCTTATAGTTTGTTACATTACTATAGTTGTATATTATATTATAGTATGAGTATCTCATAGAAAAGCAGAAGCCGTTCGGAACCGGTTTGTGGGGCAGTGCACATTGACTCTCAACGTAACTCAAAGTAAAAAGTAAAGACGATACGCTGCATCTTATGGCTTGTTATATTACTATAGTTGTATATTATAGTATGAGTATCGAATAGAAAAGCAGAAGCGGTTTAGAACCGGCCCTTGAGATAGTGCACATTGACTCTGAACGTAACTCAAGTTAAAGTAAAAACTAAAGACAATGCGCTGCATCACATACCTTGTTACATTACTATAATAGAAAAGCAGAAGCGGTTCGGAACCGGTTCCTGGGGTAGTGCACATTGACTCTGAATCTAACTCAAGTTATCTCTAACTGTTGAATAAAAATTTTTCTTCCTTCCTATCACTTATCGCAATAATGTTACCCTAAAGAAAAAACTAAGAACAACACGCTTATCTTATGTCTTGTAACTTTACTATAGTAGTATACGTATGAACATCGCATAGAAAAGCAGAAGCGGTTCGGAACCGGTTCCTGTGGTAGTGCACATTGACTCTGAATCTAACTCAAGTTATCACTCATTTAGCGCACTTCTAGCAAATAATAGTTCTATTTCTCGGACTATAAATTAGTTAGAAATCATATTACACTATTGTAGTTTTTGGTTATTAAAAAAAGATATGAGAAAAGATAAATATTTGTATATGCTGAGCAAGAAGCATTAGGTCTTTAACATTCTGAAAAAAACAATTTCTTTAATTGTTTCTAAGTATAGCTCAAGCTGAAGGCAAATTTGGCTAAAAAAACTATAAAACATAGCACACAGGTAGACTAGACCTTTCTTGTAGACAAATCCTACAAAAAAATGAATGGTTGATATGAGAGATTTAGCGTAAAAAATTGTTTCACTTTTGGATATTTTATAAGATAAATATAACTCAGTGACTTGAAGACTATAAACTTAAATAAGTGTAGTAAGTAGTAAAAGTTAACTCTGTTCGTAAAAACAAATAAAGTTGCTCCATAGATATTGTACCAAAGGCCAAGGCAGCACTTTAAGGCATCTTTATTGCCCCTCGTGGCGATTCTATCGCTTCAGCAAGATCTCTGTAATATTCTACATTAACTTTCCTTAGCGCAACTAATTCTGTATCTTACAATACAATTTCGCAATTTTACGTTTTTATATACCCTTGTTTTTTCGTTAAAAGTTACATTCAAATTTTAATAATTTACTTATTAATTTATACAGCTTTGGTTAAGCCTCACAGCTACTTTTGAACAGATAAAAACATGGTTAGTAAAGCATGGAACATAAATAATATCAACTTATTTATGTAACGTTCTAAAAGCGCCGAGGCAGAACAAGGCAAAAAATTGTTACTTTAATAGAACAATCCAGGAATTTAAGAAATAAACCCGAGTCCAAAATACTGATTGTATGCATATCAATATGTACTAGAGCAAAGAGACAGTCAAGGCTGTAATACCAATCAAAACTGGAGTCCACTGCAGAACAAAATAATTGAAATGTCTACAATGTTATGACAACGCAACGGCCTGTAATTCAATCTTATTGTTTTGTCATTATTTGCTCTAAACCATTTGTTATCGTGAGGTAATTTGTTTTTGAATATAAACAAACGGCTACCGCTTTGGGCGAGGATTGTAGAACACTAATATTTTGCGTGTACAAGATGGATTGTGTTCATGAAATTGAGTGACTAGACTCGAATAATAGTCCTTCTGACCGAATTTCGATTGCGACGGTTTATATTAATGTAGTAACCTCTACGATAAACACAAAATCATGGAAAATATATTTAAATGGGAAGAAAAAATGATGAGAAAATTGATATTAGTCTCAACAGTGGTCTTGGTGTGTTCTCAAGTATACCAAAAGATCCGAGGTAATTTTCAAAAACCATCTTCCTGGAAAGTGGATGTTAAATACAGTTACAGTTATATTGTTATACACAGTATACATTTTACTAATCTTATTAAATACAAAATTCAATGTAAGAACATGTATAAGTGTGAATGATAGCTACTAGTAATAACAGTAGTACTCATGTATCAATAACAGTATTACAAATAACAAAATCGTTACCATAATGGTTCTCAAATTACAGCTACCTTAAACCTTATCTCTCAAATAAAATCCATATCCGTACTAACAATCCATAAAATTATCGACATCTTATCTCCATCTAAAGTAAACATAAAACCGGTAATCTGAAAAACTTTCGACACAACGACCGACATAGTTTTAATCTTCTATGCATAAATTATGTAGTCGTTAAATATCAGCTTTGCATTGACATGGCTTTACAATTTTATAACTATCATTGTTTCTATAATCATGAACCTTATTGCGTTTGGTTTTAAGATTGTTTTTTGCAATAACATTGGTTATAACTTTGTTATTGTTTAGTTTGCGCAAGAGCAGCACGGGCCGGTTTGCTACATTGTGTTATGTTGACTTTTGGTTATTGAATTGTATGTTCTCAGTTGTCTATTGTTGCGTTTTGCTCGCATTTGTTATGAATTTGTATTTGCCTTAATTTGCATTGATATCGTCTAGTTTTGTTTTAGCTTGAAATCCTTCAGCAGTGAAGTGTACAAGATTAAATAAGGATTAATCAAAACAGTTTAGTATATAAACGGAATTGTATTTCATATATTTTGTCAATATCAAATTTATTTATTTATGTCTTCCTTAACTTTAATTATATTATGAACATATTTTACATGTGATCAGTAAACAATTTTTTTCGAAATGCTGTATTAATAATAATGTTTAATAAACCGCATTTGAAAATCCTTTACAAAGTGTTTTATTTAATATGGGAAATCCTCGCGTGAAAACGAACACAAGGAAATACATTTTTTGTTAGACTAGAGTCGAATCCTTTGCATATGTGAGCCGTGTATTTATAAAATCCATGATGCAATAGACACCCTTGCGAACGGAATAATATCAAAGTTTGAACGTCTTTACTTATTATGACCTACTCCACTATCGAATTAATAGATACAATTCACAATCAACTCAATCATAAATAATGTTATGTCAGCCGCAGGTGTTTATTTCGCAAGCCTGCGTAGGATTCGTTCATTAAAGCCACCGAATAATTCCAACGTAAATCAACCCAGCCTTATTTGTTAGGATTGACGCGTGAAATGTCCAAAGTATGGTTTCTATCATTTAATTGTTATATGATTACTCGAACTCTTAACTCTTTTCAATCTCTGTATTCCTGATACTTTTCCCTTTGTGATATGTACGTTTGGCATCAATATCAATTTCTTGCTAACAAACTTCTTTCTGTTCTACATTACACAGCCTGGAAGAGAAAGCTCTTCAGCGATAAGGTCGCCGATTGCATATATTTATAATTACTTTATTACTTTGAGTAGAACGTTTAAAAAATCCTTTTATAGTGAGTGCGAAAAAAATCCCCTTTAACAAAACGCATCAGGCGAAATGCCTGCTCTTTATGTTTTAAAAAACGAAATAAGGAGATATTATCAACTTTAGTACTTTATTTATTAAGTGAAAAAAGTTAAATTTAAATGCTGCTATTTCCTGCCTATTTTCAAAAGGGGGGGGCTTACTTTTTTAATGGAGTATATTTGGTACAATATGTTATTTTCGCCAAAGATATATTCAAATGTTAGTAGAAAAGTATAAAATCGTAATATTTATTAACTCTATGTTTATTTAAATTAAATTTTATAGCCACATGGTCGAGAGCATTCAACCTTATATTTAAGTAGTCATAATAAATAGATTTACTTTATTAAAACCACCCACGAGTGTGTGGGTGTGTTGCAAAATGGATGCAAGTGTAATTTAATACGCAATAATTATTAAACTATAGTTTAATTCATGTCAAAGATTGTTAAAAGTGACCCAATTTATCAACTGTTTTTTTTAATATTGTAAAAAGAAATATTTTTGAGAAGCGTTGTCAGTTTTTATATTTAATTAGAATATTTAAATAAATAATATTTTTTCTAAATATAGAACCTTTACTTAATAGTAAAAATACGTATTTTGCAGTTTTATTTCATTTTGAGAACTATTCGAAGTTGGTGCGTTCCTATTTATAATTTAAAAATATTTTGCAACGACAACAAAAATATAACCGATATTCTTTAAATAAATACTTTAATGATAATAATTACGATACAATGAACTTAAATAACGTAAATATTGAAAAATTAAACATGTAAAATAATATTTTACACTGGGGAATTTAAATAGCGTAACAGAAAAATAATCATATATTATTATTCTACAAACACTTCCGTAATTACAGATCTGATCAAAGAAAAATGAATCATATCACGTTCTTGACCTAAATCCATCGCGTGAAGGAAATGCACATATCAGGCTGAGATTAGCATCTAGTACAAGCTTAGAATACCTGCACAGTACTGGGTTATAACTCGCTGTGCTCCACTCTTCACACGCATATATCTCCTGTTAAAAGGTATCATATAAAAATACAATTAATAGGCTATTAGAAAAATTAAAAGCATACTATTGTTAAGATACATTCATTAATCCTCTCCTTATCCCCTCCCCTTCCTATAAGCCGAGAGGCATCTGTGATATTTCATGTTGTAGATGTTCATGGGCTGCGGTCAGTCACTTAACATCAGGTGAACCGAATGCCCCGGTTGCCTGCTATATCATAAAAAAAATGCAAAAAGGAATATGGCTCAGAGACTGCAGTAACACCTACCACAATCTCTGCTATTCTACCAAAGCCGTTACTATACATTTTTAAATTTATAGTAACGACAGATATCAGAATAATTATCCTTTCTCGGCTTCTAAAAAAGTTACTGTACAAAATTTCATCCAAATAGGTTTAGAAGTGAAGAAAAGACAGACATAATACACAGACAGAGTTACTCTCGCATTTATAGTATTAGTAAGTTGTTTCAATAAATATTTTACGTTATATTTTTACATAAACCGATTTATGATGTGTCTCGCAAAACGATTGGAAAATGTCAACCGAGATTAGATATTAATTGTGCGAAGACTATTTATTTATATTTTATACTTTACAAATAAAAACATTTTTTCTTCAAATAAAATGTCCAATTCCACGAAGAAGTGACAATACAAAGTATTAAGGCTATTATTTACCCACACAAGTCAGACATCTACATATGGGTGATTCTACAAAAGTTGGGTAACTTTTGGACATATTTTGTTTAGTGTATATTTTATGTTGAATGTATACAAATTTGGGTTATTTCGATAGATAATCTAATCAATATATCGTTCTGAATCGGGCCAGTCACTTTATACGGTAGTTTTTGAGAAATTTCGGTTTTTCTAAATATAACTTCCAGAGGACTGATGAGGGTGACACAGTACTGATGAAAAACACAAGTTCATGA
>LQNK01000385.1:274761-291486 GCA_001586405.1 Phoebis sennae | reverse complement strand
AGCACATCATAATTTTAAAAGAAAAACACACGTTATTTATTGTTTCTGATAATAAATGAAAAAAAACATATTTTTACATCCAAAACACAACTTCGATTATACCATTAGTTAGTATTTCGCAAAGCCGACCTATAGCATATGATTTGACACGTGGAACCTTTATCATCGTGATATGTCAGGCTTTCTTACTGAAAATCAATTGACGCCTTCGCGTACTATTTATGATACTATCGTAGATTTGTTGTTTATTGTATCTATATTTTTGTATTGATATTTATTTTAAATGATCTTTTAAAGTAATTAAAACTTTTATAAGCAACATCCTACTTCTTATAACCATTAAATTCAAATTCAAATTAATTTATTGTCAATAATTAGAATAATAATACTGTTCTATTTAACCCAGGTGCCGAATATTATATCATACGCTGTATTTCAAGAGCTTGCGTTTTACAAATATAGCCAAGAATAATAAAAAATAATGACTAAATAAATTAATAGAAAATGATTCGATACTTTTATGTGAACTTAAGGAAGTCGAATGTCTTTTTTGACAAAGAAAATATAATTTGTCCTTAAATAACATTACATGTACATTGCAACGGATATGTCCGAAATCCTTGAAAATGTTAGGAAATGCAGCATTACTGTTCATTAGGTTATTATAACAATAACATAATTCATTCAATTTGTATATTAGGCTCCATTATTTAAAACGATTGTTGGTGCAATTTGTCTTTCATTGCAATCTCTTATGTCTGTGTTTATCGTGAGATATTTTATAACAAAAAATTTTATTAATTCATTATGACGCCCGATTTCATTGGTTTTTATTTTTCATGAAAATGTCTTCTATTATAAGCACTTTAAAATCATTAAAGAAATAACTATTCTTACCTCAAAATGAAATTTGAAGCAAAAAATAATTTTATACAAAACTATAAATTTTGAGAAAATTAAAGGAATTAACTATATTGTATTATTTACATGTATTGACGTATTTTACTTATGAGCATAAACTAGAACACGTAATCACTACATAATATAAAACAAAGTCGCTTCTCGCTGTCTGTCTCTATGTATGTTTAGATCTTTAAAACTACCCAAATAATTTTGATTCAGTTTTTAAAATAGATAATATAGTGATTCAAGAGGAAGGTTTTGCACATAAAATGCATAATATATTACGAATATAGCCAGAACAGGTCGCTAATGCAACAAAAATAATGATAATAAAGAAACCACTAAGTATCACAATAAAACAAAATGTTTTTACACAATTTATTTATAATCTTGAATACGACATAAAAGTGATCACACATTATCCCTATAACAACAGATAACATTGTCAAGGCCAAAGGTATTATATAAATTTCCATAATGCAAATATAAACGTAGCTGCATCAATTATTGTGTTTATAGTACAGTACTAAGTTAGGTCAGGTTTAAATGATTCTTTATAAGCATTACTAAGGATCGTATTATTTTTGTGTGGATGTTTTTTGATTACGTGAAAATGGCTGAGCGGGTTTGGATGAAATTTGTAGTAAAGATTGTTCACTTGGATTCTTATGTAGAATAATTTTAGTTGAAGTGTTTTTATAGTTATATTGTTGGAAGATACTTATATATTAGCATTATCGAAAATTTGAAATATTTTGATATTTTTTTTTTATAATTATATTTACAAAACTTTAAATGCGTTGACAACTAACAATTTGCATTATTTTTAGCCATAAATATGGACCACTCATTGTTTAAATAAAGTTACAGTTAATGTTTTTACAATGTTCTAAAAATATTTCTTCAGATATAATTATATTAACGTTTTATTTTTTTAACACAGATAAGGTAACCATGGAATGATTCAAATTATAGAAAAATGTAAGGTGAATGTTAGAATATAAATTTTAAGTATCTACCATTATCATTTATTTTCCATACCAAAAGTATCAGTAACTTTAGCCATGTTATACTCACCAATTATTATGATGAGAACAAAATTATACCTTAATCTGCCGATTGCTGTCCTTGTCTAGCCTAGGTTATAATTTACGGGCGAGTGAGATGGAGATAACGTGTGTAATCACGGTTTTTCTTTATGCGTTGCAGATCATTTCTGTTTTCCTGGTACTGGTAAAGGTTATGTACCGTTAGGAAGACATTTTGTAGTTTTTTTTAGTATAAAATCAAAGTCAGCGAGACTTATTTTAATTATTTTTTATACAGTTGAAAAGAAAACGCTTTCGTTAAACTATATTTCCAAAGGTTTTAACTGCTTGTACCGTTTCTTTTTAACGAAAAATAAAAAGACAAGAAATGACAACTATTAAAACTTATAATTAAAATTTTCTCATAAAAATGATTCTCTACTTTAATAAAAGCTTATAAGAGCCATACGGTCCTTGGTTACCATAATTTTATTTGAACACTAGCTGAGCTTTTAGTTCCCGTAGGATTTTCGGGGTAAAACTATCCTATGTCATTCCTGGGGTTTCAAAGAATCCCTGAACAATTTGTCATTAAATCGGTGATGTAGTTTCCAGTAGAGCCAAACACAACAAACAAACAAATCTTTGCTCTTTATAATATTAGTATAGAATATGAAGGATCACATCTACAAATTCCGAAAAACTTTCTCACGTGTAAAAATACAATCAAACACAACTCAAAATAGACTGGTAAGTCGTAACATATCTCAAAATATACTTCAAACCAATACACTCTTTATTGTATATATACTTACGGCTTAAAATTCTTTGAAGTATTTCAATTTTATAACTTGGTTTATTCCTAGGTTCTCGAGGGCTCAATATTGAGATGGTATTTTCTTTAATTAGAATTAGAAGTGGTCGATACAATTATATTCGAGTGCGTATCGGAATTATTTCCCATGCTCATATAAATAGATACCTTAGTTTAAACCTTGTTAACGGTTATTTTTATAGTACTTTTATTTAAGTACTAGCTTTCTGCCCGCGGCTTCGGTTGCGAGAACTACAAAATTCTATATCTTGTTGAGACACTGTCGCGTGGTATGACATATTTACTACTTTAATAGCGTATATCAAAAAAATATTTATTTTAGCGAAAAACCTATCCAATGACATTTCATTTAATTAATATATTCGCGAATTTTTATGGAGAGCCACCGCTAAATTTTTTTCTAATAAAATGTAGGTATGTTAAATTTTATCAATATCTGCCCAGTGATCTCTACGTGATTGACGCATATACAAACAGATAAACAGCCAAATGGAATTCTAACCATGCTTTTGGTATGCCAATTACACTTTATGAAAAATATTTAATCTACAGAAATGGTTTGGTTACTGTTTCATCATATGCATAGATTTGCCAAACGATACAAGATCAAATTCAAAAGCAATATCATTTAAAATCACTCCATAAATAAATCTCCAAATACACTTAACCTATGTCTTAAACCATCAGTAAAGTAAACTTAAACACTCGTTATATAAGAATTATTGACCAATTTTCATAAAGCTTTGTACACATCTTAAAATAAACTTAAGTAAGGCTGATAATTATCGAAATATTATATTAATACATGTTATATTTTATGAGATTATTTTTGGTGTTAAATAATTTATGACATGGTTTACGATGGATGTAGTCATTCCGAACTTTTTTCTTTATATTTCATCGATTTTATCCTACTAATATTATATATGTGAAAGTTTGGATATTTAGATGTTTGGATGATTGGATGTTTCACACTGAAACTACTGAATGGATTTTAGTGAAATTTTGTAGATAGATAGGTAATTAGATAGATCAGGTGATAAGATACCGAATTGAACCCGAGCGGGTGACAGCTAGCTGACTTATGAATTCACGTACCTAGTTAAATCTTAATATTATACATAAATTACGTGTCACAGTGTTTGCCCGCGATGGACTTCTAAACTACTTAACCGACTTTTACAAAATTTTACACACAGGGTTAGTCCAACTTAAAAAATTAGATGTGGAACGCGTGCGAAGCCGCGGGCGGAAAGCTACCAAATATAATTAGATGCTAATTATTAATATTTTATCAATTTAAATTCAAATTGATACAGAGCAGATATAATATTAAAAAATGCAAAACGTTACCCAAACACCCACACCGTTGACAGTTTCAAACAGATTAAAACAATATTTTTACCAGCTTAACCCTAGATACCTTCGGACCATCTGCACGTAGGCCCATTACATTTTACGTTATGACCACCGTTCAAGTAAACGACTATCAATATGAGCGAAGTTTGCTCTAAAACGGTGCAGCAAAGCTTGATAAACTTTGAAGGTACTTTTTAAACTTCATTAACGGGCAAAATCGTTGTTTGAACGGTTATGATTGAACATTATTGGGAACGGAAAGGATTTTTAATGATATTAATTTTTATATTAGTGGTTTGGGAACTGGAGTCAGCTTGTTTTGAATGCAACCTCCTGGTTGGTTTAGATTAGAAAATAACTGTATTAAAAATTATATTACGTAGAGTCACAGACTCACAATTAACTGTTATCATGTAATATTTTCTTGTGTTTGTTTTAATGAGTACTTTCCATATTGAATAAAAATACTTTTTAAAGGCTCATTATATACTAGCTGTACCTCGCGGCTTCACCCGCGTATTTTGGTTTTCCCTGTTCCTATGATATTTGATCAAAATCGTTTTTTACCTAACTACGTCATAACATCTACCTGCATGCCAAATTTCAGCCTACGTCTACGTCATAACATCTACCTGCATGCCAAATTTCAGCCTACGTCTACGTCATAACATCTACCTGCATGCCAAATTTCAGCCCGATCCGTCTAGCGGTTTGGACTGTGCGTAGATAGATCACTATGTCAGTTAGTCAGTTTTATTTTTTTTTAAATTGTCATTTTTTTGATCTGTTGTAGGTATTATAAGTTTATTCAAAAACGACTACCTAATTACATTCACAATCATGTTAACTGTTCACAAATAAACATTTTTTTAAATCGATTAGATGTCGGTCTACAAGAACTCTTGTATTTTTTAAATATAACTTAAATACAAATTATCATTAGTTTTTAAATCAGACTAACGTAGAATTAAAATTTTGCATATTGTTTAACGTTCACGGAAGTAGAATGAATTAAATATTAAAAACTCAACAACCATCTTTTGAAGGAATTGTCAAAACAACTAGTAAAATAAAGTCTTGAAAATTTTCACATTCAGCACTAACAAAGCATCATAAAATTAGAACACATCATAAATAGCATCTAACTTAACGAGACACGAAGATTAAGCTCCGAACATTATTTCATAAAACAAATTAGAAACGACTGATTGTTTTCCCAATAAATATAACGACGCACTCAAATTGCCTTTCAACAAAACACTGCTTAGTATAATTACACCCAAATTTATTGAGTCGGTAGTCCCAAGAAAAAAAGTTAAAAAACTATCATTAATTTTGGGCGTCGACTTTGAAGTATCGACTTTGTCTCCTGACTTATTCGGCTACCCCAAATTAGGGTGCTTTTGTCCCCACTATATTAATATTCATTTGAGGAGATTTTAAGGAGAGATTAAGGACTTTTCTAACATTGTTCTATTTTTGACTTGGAGTGTGTCATAGAAATTTTGAGAAATAGTTTTGTATTGTGTGGCGTTATTGTTAATTTTGAAGTTTGTTTATACTTGTGAATTTGTTAGTGAAATATTTTGGGTATTGCTTTTGTAAAAGATGTTTAAATTTAAGTTGCATGGGAAATTTTATTTCTTAATGAATGAAGCAGTATAAATAATAATGTAATTATATTTGATTTTTTTTTATTTTAACTTTCATTCCCAAGTTGAAATTTGATAGTATTCAAATAACCATTATATGCTGACTGGACTTCGTACAGAATAATAACGACAAAGTGTATTAGGTATAATAAATCAATTTTGATTTTAGCATATGGAACTCAATCAATTTGTTTCCAAAATGAAAGAAGATTGTTACAACTAATTTAAAGACCGCATTTAACTTCCGCATGAAATTTCTAAAAACGATCACCAACATAAATCTTCAGGTTTTTTTCCAACAAAATATCTAAAAGAACATAAAATTAGAAAGCAATTAACATAAACTATTTACGGCAGACGCCAGAATCACCCCAAATTCTGGAAACGAAAAAATGTCTCCATCCAATTGACAGATGGCACTGTCAACTTGACACTGACAGCTACATTGATTTCCGACATTTTAATTACAGGTTAAATAGCAAACGCCCCAAGTATTTTGGATACACACGGAATTGCTCTTTTCTTGTTACTCCGAAATGCGAAGAATTTGTCCGGAGAGAAACTTGACAGCTGGTAGAAATTTCAATTTTGAGACAAATGGATTTTTGTTAAAAGCATTTTGAGTTTAAATTTTCAAAATTATCTAGTTGATACATTTTAAAGTTCTCGAGAATCTTTTAACGTTAAATTGTATTTTGAAATGTACTTTCAAGACACATTTAATAATGAATTTGTTACGCATTTGCACATGTGTACCTATTTAGTCCATCACTATTACGCTATGTCCCACATCCACCGTTCTACACATTAATTTAATCCTTTGTTTAGACCACCCACCTGCACAGTTGCAAGAACAGTTATATTTAACAAATAATGACAACGTTCATTAGAATTGAGTCAACTTACTAAAAAGGACTCCGCATACCGTTTGTCAAGTTGTACGTTGATATGACTTGTCTTTAGATACGGCAAATTCTGAAATGCCTTTGTCAAATTATAATTAAAGGCATTCCTGTTCTGTAGAAGGTAGTTCCGCCTCAGTCTGTTCTGAATAGACAATTGGCTGGACAATTCTGCAATTCCTTAATTTTAGATCATAGATATCTAAATTATTATTATCTATATGATATTATCTGTAAATCTAGCAATTTTTTGAATGAATAGAACGTGTATTTTTTAGCTCTTAACTCTACTTATGATGTTCAGAAGGTACCTAATAAGGTAAAGATATAGAGTTATCATAATGCCGATCGACATTCGATTTTCTGGTCAATATAGGTTAAATAGAACGTACCTGTGGCTGATTTTGAAATGTTCGTTTATTTGTATGAACTTATTAATCCTTAATAGAACAATAAACATGTACATCTTATTCATCCCATTATTTCCAATAATACATATCATTAGTTTAAATAAATCACATTGCAATTATGTATTGGAACAACTAGCTAACGAAAGACATTTCAACTTGTCTTCCATTCAGACATCCATTAATCTATGTATCATTCCTGGAAAGAACTGTGTACTTAGATTGAAATTTTAGTTTATAAATATTTTTAGTAGTGGTCGCCCAGTCGAAATTCGACCATTAACAAATACTTGTGTGTGTGTGTGTGAAATGCATGGTAGAGTGTGTAATGTTTTATTTATTAATTTAATGTACTTAATAAGCATTATTATTGAAAAATATTAGCGTTCTGTTCTCCTACACATAAACTATACGTGTTCCAAATTTTATGCTCCTGCGTCCGCGCAAATTTTGTTAAAAGGGGTCCAAAGTTTTTGCATCACGTATTAATATTATATAGATGGTATTAGTATAATCTTTCACGAAATATTGCAATCTTGTGTTTGTTTTAACGCGAGTACTTTCCATATTAAATGAAATATTTTTAAAGGATTTGAAACGCGGTTTATTATACATTATTATTTAAAAATTAAATGGTATTATTAACATATCTATTTTCACCAATGTTATGGTACAAGCATTTTGCTTATTCATATCACCGATTTGGCACCGACGCCGAGCCGTCTGTGATTCCATTCCGTTTGTCACTGGGTGACGCATGCGCATCTGGCGATGATCTGTCATCTTGTAAATCGTTAATATTGCTTAGAATATTTTGTTAAGGCCATATTTATAAGGTATCTTGTAAGCCTGTGTTTACAAGAAACGTTAATCACTTTAATTCAAGGATCGTTATAACAATTGAGTTAGATTAAGTGTGTAGTCGTTGTTGCTGAATTTTCTTATTAAGTAATAAAAAATATTTAATACTTTTAACTGTCCCAACTGCCTGAACCGTACCTAGAAATAAAAGGCCATAGTTCATATACTTTTTATGTTCTCTAATTTTACCAATTGGCTTAGTGGATGTGGCGATGGTCTATTGTACCGGAGGGTGTGGGTTCGATCCCCACGAGTAGAAAGTTATGATGTGATGAACATTGTAATTTTCTACTGACACAAATCAAAAAAAAATCTGAATTTTGATGGGTTCACAAATTTACACTATCTTATATACGCATAAAAACCAAAGGTAGTTATAAAAATCAGTCTTCAAACTTCTTTTATTTAATTTTCCATGGATCTGTCGGCACACAAAGGGTGTTTGAATACTTGTATGCACTGTTTAATATTTGCGAAGGACGGGTCCTTGGCGAAAACGTGATGTCATGTTAAACAACCTGACTCCTCGACGTCTGAGCTTTTATATGTTTTGGGGCGATACTGAACTTTTATCGACTTATTATTGTGTTAGATTCTACTCGCGGCTGCTAGATTCTAGCTGAATTTTGGGATAGAAGGCTAACGCACGTATTCTAAGAAGTTTAATCCAAATTAATTATAGGATAGGATAATAGGAACCCTAATTTTACTTCCACTCAGGTTACGTCTAATATGACGTATGATAAATTCTTGATTGCAATAACATAAAAATAAATAATATTTTAATAAAAAGATCGAAGTAACGGATGGAGGTGTTAAATTTTTGTCTCCGAAATTTTCTTAACGTAAGTGGACGTGAGTTAGTAGTGTTTTTTTCCGACTCAGAATGTAAATTTTTGTTGACAGAGGTTGAGTGAAGTCGAGGAATGCTCGAGATACGAATTAGAATTGGTGTTAGTGTTAAATGTCCCAAAATATTTATAATGATTACTAGCTTTCCGCCCGCGGCTTCGCTCGCGTGGTCCCGGCAATTCAAACCTTCCCTAGACCTCCACGAATAATTCAAGACCAAGATAGGATAAATCCGTTCAGCCGTTCTCGAGTTTTAGCGAGACTAACGAACAGCAATTCATTTTTATATACATAGATTACATTTTATTGTACCTTTAACAAACACTAAATATAGTAAAAATTAAACAATCGACGCTGTATCGATGCATTTTTTTAACGTAAACAAAGTTGACATTCAACTCGTTCACAGACCTTGATATCAAGCCCTCGAGCAGTAAGTAAAAATAAACCCTATTCCAAACGCATAATTTACATTTTAGATTGAGGCGATTACACATATAATTATGCAGTACATATGTAAGGCTTGTGCATATCGAAACATGTTTTTACTGAAAATGGAAACTGGAAAAACGATGTGTCCTTGGCATTATAGTATTGTATGGATTCTACGTAGATGATACCATAATGTTACTAAGTTTTACCCGTAACATTGTCTGCGTTACCAAATATATAACACAAAACACTCGTTATATTATTCATTGTAATTTGATACTATTTCGAAAATACGTAAATTTTATATTATTCTAAAAAGTCATAGAAGAATTCCCATGTCCATCCATCAAGTCATGATTATTTTATACGATGTAGGTATATTTGGCAGCCTATCAGAGTCAGAGGCTCAGTACAAACGGGAAAGAAAGAAATTTAGTGAAGAAGTTGTCGAGTAGAACAATACAAACATACATATAAAAACACAATTTTTTTCTCTTTATAATATTAGGTTTGATTATGAAAGAGAGGACAGTTTTTGTACAAAAAAATTAAATTGAAAGACAAAACTTACTTCTTCTTCTATGTAAATAGACCTTAAAAGGATCATTAAATTAATGTAACATAATTCTCAATCCCTTCCTTAATAATAAGTATTGTAAGCAATTAGTACAAGTAACTGAGACATAAAATAGTTTTATATTTACAAGCGGTTTAATTGAAATGAGTGACCCGCGCTGAATAGTAATGCGTTGTGGGGCACTAAAATTAACGGGACCTGCGCAGGCGCCGATCTGGCGTAAGTCATAGAAAACTGAAGGTGTTTTCTTTGTTAAAGTGATGCATTTAGTAAGAAAAGAAATGAGTAAAAGTATTGCATAGGTATTTCAGAAGTATTGCATAGATATTTCAGAAGTATTTCAGATTTAGTATTTAAATAGGTAGCCCCTATATGGCGAAGGTTATATTTATACGTGAAATGTAATGTACCAGCGCTTGGTACCGCTTCTGTATCGTTTTAAGTTGTCAACAATTGCTTAAACTGTCTTGTTATTATTTATCGTACAAAATAAAAAAAAATGTATGACGTAATGATGTTTCACTTGATTTTTTCTTTCTTCTTACAATAAGAAGATTTTATATAAGTTAATTTCCCTCTTTTTATAATAATCATATTTTGTGAATAGTAGAATTACTCCTTTACCTATGTACAAATTTGAGATAAAATTGTATCTCTGGCTCCCTATTGAAATGTTCTTATTTACATTAAGGTATAAAGATTGCCCAAATATTAAATGATATGTTAATAAACGTTACAAAAACCATCAATACGAATTTATTACTTGCCAGTTCTTCTGGTGGTAGCTCTAAAATCAGAATTCAAAGAAGCTTATAATAAGTGCATTTGAATAAAGATGTGATTGATTTATTTTTAACGCCGTTTTCCGTCCCTTGTCCCACACTCCTCAAACAGGCTTTCATTGCGCACAATCTTAACGTTTGTTTATTATTTATTTTTAGCCATATATTTGGACTTATCTTTAAATTAACTCTTACAATGGCGACTGAATCGATAGCAATTGATATTGATGAACCAAACAAACGTTTATTTTGTTATTATCTAGAGCATTCATTTTATGGTAATCATATTGATTTATTTGTTAAAGAAAACACTTTTTAAGGCCAGTCCAGTATGTTACACATAATTATTTTACCGATTTAAACACTATTTAGAATGGATTCTTAAAAAATAAGATTTCTTTTCAACAATATGGAATGACCAAAAACTACCTCTATGTGCTACAAATAATCCTTACTAATATTTTAAATGCGAATGTAACTGTTTGTCTGTCTTCACACCTAAACCACTGAACCGATTTCCATGAAGCTTGGTACAGAGATTGTTTGAAAGCTGCAAAGACATACGATCGCTTTTATCAATCTATCTATTGACAAATCTGTCTATTTACACTTACTTTGATTTCAATATCCTAACGACGGATACATTTGCTATGACTTTTGTATTTCTCTTGTCATATAATTTGACATAACAATCTATCCATAATCTTTGATACATTATTGAACGCAAAACTGCGATGCTTAATGCTTCTATACAAATCGAAACAAACGCAAAATTATACTAAAAACAATAGCGTATGTCATTCACGTCCTATCGGTCAGTAGCCCGTGGTCGACGCCTGCGCATACTAACAGACAATGTTTATATCAATGGCGTCTAAATATGGATAATTAATTCTAAGGGACCTAGTTCGATTGGATGAAATTTATAATTGTTAACACGTACGTACCTTTTAAGGTAACCTTTTTTTATACTATACATAATGTGTATTTTGTGTGTGCGTGCGAAATATGAGCGTACAGTAAATGACAAGTCTTTAATTCAAAAACAATAGGACTAATTTTATTACAACCCGATTGGTGCAGTGGATATAGTGATGGTTTATTGCGCCGGAAGGTGTGGGTTCGATCCCCACGAGTAGAAAATTATGATGAGATGAACAAGGTAATTTTCCACAGTCTGTGTGTTAATTTATCTATAGTATTTACAAAAAAGTATGTTTAAGTATGACTGTCAGTTAACTAGTTTCCATAGTACAAGTTTACATCTAAGCAATAGTTTGGGATTAGATAGCGTTGTGTTATTGTCCCTGAATATTTATTTATTTATAAATAAGATTAATTTAAACGACCCTTGACAAACCGCCACTTAAGTATCCTCCTGAATAGGGCATTATGAGAACTCACTATGAGTTCTCATAACATAACATAGTATTGCTTGTGAACGGTAAAATGTGTTAAATCATTATTTGTATAAACACGTCATAGCCTCAATAAAAGCCTTAACAGCTGTAAAATGTACGTCGAGAGCATTCAATTAGTATGGAAATGTTTAAATAGTAATAAAGAGGCAAGAGCCTTAAATGGTTCCTTAGAGGTGCTTATTACATGTAAAGCGGCCTGCTTGTCCTAATAACTAACGCAGCTTGAAGCAACTTATTTAAAACATAGAGTTATGAACAGGTATAGAGCGAGTGAATTCAAACTCTTTTAAATCACGTTTTTCTATACTAATTATATAATAAGAAAAAAATGTGTTTTTATATATATGTTTGTTATGTTCTCACACAAAAAATATTTAACCGGTTAAGGTTTTTAATAAAATATATAATAGAATATATCCAATATTACAGTACAATGGATGTATTCTATTATTATATACTAATTAATTATTTTGTTAATCGCAGATTTTTTAGCCAGTTTTGAATCTAAAGATAAGTAAGTAATTAAAATTAAGCTCATGAGGAGGCGTATACCCAACAATGGGTGGACTGAAAAAAGAAAGTGATTAAAATATACGCCCCGAATTGATGATGCCCTTTTTTGGAAAGTTGGTCATAGAAACATCGGTTCTTAGCATAAGTTATCTATGTATATAAAACAAATATGGGTTTGTTACAGGTCTGCTGGACCAATTCGGCAGATAATTTGTTGGCTGATAACTTAGGACCAAGAGAATGACATAGGATATAATCCCGGATATCCCACGGGGGCGGGCTATATACTCGGGTGATACCGGAGCACAGCTAGTAATTATAAATACCATTAGTATATTAATTGTAGTTATTTTTAAAAACGTTTGTCAAAATATTGAGAAGTAAAGGCCTCATTATAATGGAGGATTCATTATAATGGCCTAAAAAGTGATATTTATTAAACAAGCGGTAAAATTAAAAATACCCTCGTAAAATAAATCCACATAACTTGAGCAATTAACAAATCATCGGTTCAAATTACAGCTTTTTATACTTGATTGCAGCAAAACATCACCAACAGATTGCGCATTAAGGCTGATTTACACGGGAAAATATTGACTCTTCACGTACAAATACTGTATAATGTCGATCATTGTGTTAAAACCAATCGTTTATATTAATTAAAGCTAGGCAATACCGTTGTTCGGTACACTGTAACAGTTCATATTTTCACCAATAACGATGAAGGGTTTTTTTTAGCGCACGTGCTTCGCTCATCCAAATGAGTTGTCAAGTTAAACCCTTTAGTTAACACCGAACTATTACATACAACTTTAGATATTACATATTACAAATAACATGTGCCATTCAACTTCTAAAGATGAACACAATACTAAAATTTTCGTCAGCTACTTAAATCTGATAAAAAATAAAAGCTTTTTTGGCTTACTGTTCTTGATCACAAATACAGAATAATTCCTTATTTGTGTCGGCAATAAAGTTCCATTTCTACTTACCCCATCTGACAATGATGGCATATTCGAAACGTTTTTAAGCGCTACAAGTTCCTCGTGTAAATCTGCCTTTACACTCTGACATTACGCGAAAATAGCGCCAATTAAAATCGTTCAAATTATTGCCTCTAAGTCTAATAAATAAAATTTATTTCTTCGAATAAACTATTCGAGAATCCTGTTCTTACTGGCATGAAAATGGGAGTTGTTAATTCGATCCACATAATTATTGCTGATTTATTGCTATTCTATTTTTGTTATTTGAATATTTAAGGATATCGAAATATACAAGTGTATTGGTAACTCGACGTTTTTCTTACTCGAGATGATAGAGGAAGTTGAAATCTGTCTCAAAGTCAACATTTTGAACCTAACCTTAAAATTCAAATATTCCGAAAACTATGAGTTTTCGCAGAACGTAAGTATCGCTTATTTCGTAGTATTTTAAGTCCTCTATAACCGCCTGAGGAGACTACGTCGAACCAATAACCCTATTTATAGAACTTGCATAAACATGATAACTTTCGGGGGTTTATTTATATTCGGGTAAGTAAAAGCATATAATATTATTGAGCGTTAACAAACCCTACTCATATTAAACCTCGTAACACAAAGGTATGGAAGTATTTCTTCCATTTATGAACAAGTGCGAACTATCTCCAAACCAAATTGCCTCCAATTCCGTTCAGCAGTTTTTGCGTGATTCAGTAAGAAACATATTCTAAAAAAATACATAATATGCTAAGATAAAAAAATTCTCTTAAATATAAAAGGTACGTGAGTATTTTTTGCAATCTTTTATTTAAAACAGACGTTGATATTTAAACTACATACATTATTAGTTACTTACAATACATTTAGTATTCAACAAATTCGATATGTTCGGAATTAATTTGCGGCGGCCTCAAAGGAGTCGAAACAATAATAATGTAGAAATAGTAAACATTACAATGCTTTACTATTTGTGTTGTTTTCAGTTAATAGGGTTGTCAAAGGTGTTATTTTTCTTATATTATAGTAATTATGATAAAATTTAACATTTTCTGTAACAAAAGTTAAGCTCACGTTTACATCAGTTTACAGCAAGTAAACAAAAATGTATATTTTCGTTCAATTTATTAGTTTAAGTCGATATAAACGACAAAACTTTTATATAAAACAAATGAAGTACGCTTTTGCAAGTTCATCTATTGCACCATTGTATTCTTAGAATATAAAGGTTTTTTAATTGTTTGTCTAAACGCTCTATTTTCTCGAACTAAAGGTCCGATTCAAAAAAATCATTTGATGTTACAAAAAAGACTACGAGTATATTATGTTATGATACAAGAACGAAGCCGCGCGGATATGCTACTTTGAAGTCTGAATACGATTGTTTAAGCCTCCATAAAAGAAGAGTGTTAAAATGCCCCTGATCATGATTTTGTGGCGGTCGTGATCAGTAACTATGGGATGAAAATATTGTTAATTAATACAATTTAAAATTTAATTAGTACCAGCCCTGAAAATAAATAGCAATCCGGCGCTACGATGTTTATACTATGGAGCGTGCTACGTTGACGTAGGTCACGGACATCTGGCGGTGTTAAATCTGTTCAGATGTTGTTTATATGGAATAATAATTAAAAATACTGTATGATCTAAAGCGACAAATATCAATTGAATGTACATGTTATAATAGACAGAGTATACTATACATATAAATAACTAATTTATACACTACTTACGGCCGTTTTCAATATTCTATCTATCACTTGTTTTGCTTAATAAAGTTAGGCAAATCTATCTATTTGCACTTACTTTGATTTCAATATGCTGTCGACGGATAGCCTTTGTTATGAATTTTGACAATCAAATGTCATTTAATCTCAGTTTACAATTTTAATCTTTGATACATTATTGAAAACGGCCGTTAATCATCACCTACCGATATACCGACGATAATAAATCTAACAAGAAAATCAATTTAAATTATTTGAAACAAGGATAATATACTAGGATAACATAACATGTAGGCTACTGCTTGGGTAAGAAGTGATAAGATATACTGCTTTATAAGACTGCTGATTTTCGTTCGTGTTTTATTGAGATAGTCGACTTATGGAAACCAGAAGAACTTTTACGTGACCGTATTATAATTTTATCAGTTTTTATTTCCTTGTATGTGTGCAATTCAGAATATTTGGTTTTGTATTGTCTTGTAATTCTTGATGAACAGTTCCCCAACAAGAAATATGCTGAGCTGACTGTAACCTTTGCTATTTAGAACGGCACTCTAAGAAGAATCATTTGGCATTCGAGAACAATCTAAATTATATAAATCTACTATTTTTAGCCGACTGTATGATGTTTATAACATCATACAGTGGCAAGTACCTTTTTACTATAAAAGGTCATAATCACGTTAATCTCTAACAAATTCAAGATTCGTTTAGTGTAAATTTTTAGTTTAAATATTTTGGACAAAGCATTCTAACGTAAAACAATTTTAGGGTTTCCTCTACAAAAAATGTATAAATAATTCAATATGCATAAAATGTAACCTGTCCTTGTGGGAAGATATTTATCCCCATCCCTAGTGTAGCTACCGAATTGAAATTAGTTTTTTCATATATTTAAATTTTAACGCATAAATGTATGCGTGATAAATGACAGGGATTGGTGACAGATGATGGTAAATCTAATTGATTGTGTTCTATAGAATATCGGGTTTCTAATTCTATTTCTATTATGCATTATTTGAACTAAAGATTAAGAAATATGTAGAAGATGCACCGTATTTCCTTGTTTTAGAATATTTCAAAGAGGTATTATTACTTGTAAAAAATTATTACGATAGTTTTCTAACTTAATAGTTTACTGCACAATCTTGCCATCTTTCTTCCAACTAATATCATAAATCTAAAGTTTGCATGTTTGTGTGTCAATCAGGTGACAACTACTAAACTGGGTGTGATAAAATTTCGTGTAACAGATAGGCTATCGAGTGCATTAGGTGATAGGATAATCTATTGCTCAATGCTCTATACACCCCGAATTTAATAAGAGTTCACCGTGAACAGAAGATACTTATAAGTGACATTATATTTAGAATCATTCAAAGACCTACTATTAATTTTTACAACATGTTGAAGTAAAGAGAAGTCTCGAGTTAAAACCCCTCTTTACCCATCCAAATACTAGCATCAGTCAGTTACGCTTAACCTCAG
>LQNK01000385.1:241219-271987 GCA_001586405.1 Phoebis sennae | reverse complement strand
GTTATTTGAAGATTTAAGGATATCGAAATATACAAGTTTATTGGTAACTCGACGTATTTCTTACTCGATATGATAGAGGAAATTGAAATCTGTCTGAAGTCAACATTTTGAACCTAACCTTAAAATTCAAATATTCCGAAAACTATGAGTTTTCGCAGAACGTAAGTATCGCTTATTTCGTAGTATTTTAAGTCCTCTATCACCGCCTGAGGAGACTACGTCGAACCAATAACCCTATTTATAGAACTTGCATAAACATGATAACTTTTGGGGGTTTATTTATATTCGGATAAGTTAGAGCATATATTATTGAGCGTTATAAAACCCTACTCATATTAAGCCTCGTAACACAAAGGTATGAAAGTATTTCTTGCATTTATGAATCCAAGTACGAACTATCTCCAAACCAAATTACCTCCAAATCAATACAGTCGTTTTTGGGTGCTTAAGTAAGAAACATATTCTATAAAATACATAATATGCTAAGATAAAAGAATTCTCTTAAATAAGTGAATATTCCTTGCAATCTTTTATCATTGCAAAAGCAGATATTGATATTTAAACTACATACATTATTAGTTACAATACATTTAGTATTCAACAAATTCGATATGTTCGGAATTAATTTGCGGCGGCCTCAAAGGAGTCGAAACAATAATAATGTAGAAATAGTAAACATTACAATGGTTTACTATTTGTGTTGTTTTCAGTCAATAGGGTTGTCAAAGGTGTTATTTTTCTTATATTATAATAAGTATGATTAAATATAATGTTTTCTTTAACAAAAGTTAAGCTCATGCATACATCATTTACAGTAAGTAAACAAAAATATACATTTTCGTTCAATTTATTAGTATTAAGTCGCTCATGACTTTCATAGAAAACAAATGAATGGTATACGTTTTTGCAAGTTTATCTATTACTGTATTCTTAGAAAATAAATGTTGTTTGTTTCTTTAAACGCGCTATTTTCTGAAACCACAGGTCCGATTTAAAAAATCTTTTGATGTTACAAAAAAGACTATATTATGTTATGATACAAGAACGAAGCCGCGCGGATATGCTACTTTGAAGTCTGAATACGATTGTTTAAGCTTCTATAAAAGAAGAGTGCTTAAATGCCCCTGATCATGATTTAGTGGCGGTCGTGATCATTAGTTATGAGATGAAAATATTGTTCATTAATACAATTTAAAATTAAATAAGTATCAGCCCTGAAAATAAATAGCAATCCGGCGCTACGATGTTTATACTATGGAGCGTGCTACGTTGACGTAGGTCACGGACATCTGGCGGTGTTAAATCTTTTCAGATGTTGTTTATATGGAATAATAATTAAAAATATTGTATGATCTAAAGCGACGAATACCAATTGAATATATACATACAATAGACAGAGTATACTATACATATAAGTAACTAATTTATAGTGTACTATAGCATGATCTGAAGGGACAAATAAAAATTGAATATATACATATAATAGACAGACTTGCCTATACATATAAATAACTAATTTATACTTACTATACTACTATAATCACCTACAGATATTTTACCGAAGATAATAAAATCTAAACAAGAAAATCAATTTAAATTATTTGAAACAAGGATAACATAACATGTAGGCTACCGTTTGGGTAAGAAGTGATAAGATTGCTGATTTTCGTTCTTGTTTTATTTAGATACTAGACTTATGGAAAACAGAAGAACTTTTGCGTGACCTTATCATTTATGTTTATTGCAGAATGATATGTGTATTGGTATTGAATTGTATAGTATATAAGAATATGCAAGAAATATGCTGAGCTGACTACCAACTTTCGCTATTTGAAACGGCACTCTAATAAGAATCATTTGTCATTCGAGAACGATCTAAATTGTATAAATTTACTATTTTAAACCGACTCTATGATGTTATAAATTCGGCTAGTACATATTATAAAAGATCATAATCACGTCAAACTCTAACAAATTCAAGATTCGTTTAGTATACATCTTTAGTTTTAAATAAATATTTTGGACAAAGCGAGGCGCTTTAACGTAAAACAATTTTAGGGTTTTCTCAACAAAAAAATGTATAAATAATTCAATATGCATAAAATGTAACCTGTCCTTGTGGGAAGATTTCTATCCCCATCCCTAGCTGTAGCTAGTAGCTACCGAATTGAAATTAGTTTTTTCATGTATTTAAATTTTAACGCATAAATGTATGCGTGATAAATGACAGGGATTGGTGACAGATGATGTTAAATCTAATTGATTGTGTTCTATACAATATCGGGTTTCTAATATAGGGTTTTTATTATGCATTATTTAAACTAAAGATTAAGAAATATGTAGAAGATACGTATTTCCATGTTTTAGAATATTATAAAGAGGTATTATTGTTTGTAAAGTACTATTACGATGGTTTTGTAACTTTATAGTTTACTGTACTTTCTTACCATCTTTTTTCCAACTAATATCATAAATCTAAAGTTTGCATGTTTGTGTGTCAATTAGGTTACGACTACTAAACCGATTGTGATAAAATTTCGTGTACCTACAGATATTCTATTAGTGCACAGGATAACTTATTTCTCAATGCTCTATACACCCCGAATTCAATACGAGTTTAAGTGAAAGTATATTCATAATCATACAAAGATCGAACTTATTTTTTATTCCTTGTTGAGGTCCCATCCAAAGGCTGGCATCAGTCAGTTACGCTTAACCTCAGTAATCGATCACAACATCAAAACCCGCATGATTTCAAGCATGCTTCAAGGATCTTATTCATGAGTGACATCAAGTGACATTCATATATCAGTAACTCGATATGAGTACTATTTTCGACTTGGTAACAAATGTGCAATAATGACTAATTGCAATTTATCATTTTACTGTGTGTTTGTATGAAGTTTAATAAAACCAAAAAGGTTAGTCATGTATCATAAAGAAATTGTATGCTTATATTTACACCCGCATTCACAAATAACACTATTCCTGGACATTTAATACAAGGCAATCTAATGAAAACTAAGCAAAGCTTGAACTATGTAAACAAGATAACTGATAGACATACTTAAACATACTGTTTTTGTAAATATATACATACTATACATAAATTAACACCCAAACACAAAATTACAATGCTCATCACATCATAATTTTCTACTCGTGGGGATCGAACCCACACCCACCGGCGCAATAGATCATGTTTGCTATATCCACTGCGCCAATCGGGTCAAATAACACTATGAGTACTCACAATGCACAGGACTCTATAAACCTATTCAAAGACGATATTGAGTGTCGGTTTTTCATTTGACGTTTAAATTAAGTCGTATTCTTTTTGAAAAAATGCATTGAGAAATGTCTTACTTCGCATAGTATTACTTTACTTACGCAATAATTGTTTGTGTATAAGTTTTAGTGGATAGTCAAGGATTCAAATATATTTTCCTGTCAATTTTGTGAACAATATAGGGCTTAAAAGCAATTGGCATACAAGTAAATGATAATACACAAAATCAATATTAAGTCTGTGTATTTAAGGTTCACAACAAATGCAATAAAAAGCTAACTATAACTTTCCCCATACAAAAGTTTCAAAAAAAATCAAACAAAACTTGTTGTTACAACAAAAAAATAGACGCAACCGTTTTGAAACGATCCTTTTAAATATATTCAGTAGTAGATTTTTATTAACATAAAAAATAAACTTCCCTACAAAATGATGCATAAATTAATAAAATCCGACACCTCCGAGCTATCGAGTACCAGGCGAACATAAAAACGGTGGAGTTCAAATATCACTACAGTTAGTTGTAATATGAGAGTCGTAAAAGCATTAATATAGTAGCACGATCATTGTGTGGATTCTATATATTTGTATAAGCGTTTTGTTACATACAAGACTTGCACTGGGGTAGTACTTGTATTTTGCTTTTATTTCTTTTTTTTCTATTTTGAGGTTATTGTGGGGTGTGGGTGTATACATAGTGTTAGAGATATGTTTAGATTTTCCTATTTTAATTTAAATTGTTAACGTATTTCATTTGGTTGTATTTGACATTGTCTTATTTATAATCAGTATGTTACTTATAATATTGTATACAAATTGATTTAAATTTTAATTATGACCTTACAAATTCGAATAATAATTCTTTAATTTTATACTTAAGGACATAAGGAATTAGCAAAACTAAAACCCAGTAGAGTCTGAAATCACTAAACAAAAATAATACAACAATGTGCTTGAAAAAATAAATGAAAAAAAATCATTTGGAATAATACAACACTGGATACAAAAGTTCTAAAGAAAAAAATGTAAATACACGACGGTAAAAGCTCTTTACAATTTATATTACCCTTATACGTTCAAACAAAAATTGCACAAAAAATCCCCAATTTACCTAACATTTATTTTTAACAATAGGATTACTGCAGAGAACAGGTGTTCCACTTTCATTATTATTACGAGACATTAGTTTACGCATTAAGGTAAAAAAAACTTGAGCTTTCGGAATCAAATCGGTATACGACAATGATTGCTTTATGTCAAAAAATAATATGACCATACTTATCAACTTTACATTGAAAAACGAACCTTATGCTTGAGTAATAAACTTCGAATTTGGTTGTCTATAAATAGGTAGTTGCGCTCTATTATAATTACGTGTCTTTGAGGTCGTTGTTACTCTGGGGATACTAAAGCACAGGTGTCCAACGTTCGGCCCGTGCGACAGAGATGGCGATATAAAATAACAGTGAGTTAGAGAGGGACGGTAAGAAAATAAACGAACTTGTTTACCACTTTTTCTTTTTTTTTCTCTCCCTAGCCTATGTTCGTGACGGATCTTTTTTTTCTCATTTCGTTTTGTTGCTTCGCCTTTTTGGATTATTTTGTTGCTTTTAGATATATTTCCATATATTTTTTCAATAATGATTTTATAAATCGTTTTTATTTGTAGTGTAAATCAATTTTTAGATTCTTTTTATTTTGAAGACTGGATTAAAGTTGGACGTTATCAATTTACATGTTTACTTTTCGGTGTTAATTCAAATATTTAAATAGGAGAACTTTTTCTTTCGCTCTTAGGCCATACCTATTATATATAATTATGTATATTATGATTGTCTTAGTCTAAATATAATATCTTTAAAATATAAGACAGATGTGGGTTTTTTACAACACTATATAACTCGAGATCTGCTGGAACAATTCCGCAGAAAATTCGTAGGAAGTTTCGTTTAATTCGTTTAATAAGATTCAACTGCCAAAGTTTCAAATAAATCGCTACTTTAAATTACGGAAAAAAAATTTAAGTTAGTTTCCGTTGATAGAGGTGCTATCATAACTTAAGCTTTTTGGTAACAATGACATTTAGTGGTTAAACTAAAAGTGTTGCTCTAATCCTTCTTATATAGAATTTGAAAGATGTTTTGATGTGTATCAATCACACCGCAACTACTGAATGCATTTCGATGAATTTTTTATATGGATAAGCTATTAGCTGAATTACGAGATATTGATTTATAAACCCCGAAGTTAACGCGAGCGAAGCTGCGGACAAAAGCTAGTATAATAATAATTGTCAATTATTCCACTTTCACACATACAAGTGTAGTATTAAACAAAACCCAAGTATTAATATAATGAGGTCGCTTATTATTTAGGGATTATATGGAATTATGTCACCCTAATGTTATTTCTGGTAAATCGCATTATCATAGATTATTTGTTCTTTTTCTGATGCTGTGATTCGTTATAGATATAGAAATTTGTGTATATTCCGTGTTTGAGATTATTACTAGCCGTAGAATTTAAATCCTACTAAGTCACGTATCTTTATAGATACGTTTTATCGTTATTATTAACGTGACGTTAACATAACCACCAAAACTTGGTTCCGGTTGATTATTAAATATTCTATCTATCCCTTGTTTTGCTTAATTTTGGTATGACTTTTGTCTATCTATTGTCATATAATCTGACATAACATTCTATGCATTATCATTGATACATTATTGAAAATGGCCGTTAAACCACTCGATAATGAAAACGATTCGTATCTGTTATACTATGTTCTGTCATTTATAGGAACCGGGCGCCAGACTGCCTTGTATCTGTAATAAAACTTCGTAGTTTAAAAAAAGTTACGTTATTTCACAGGACGCCGAAGTTAATCATGCTCGATTTCTGCTATGTATTGTTCCTATAATTACATAAATTATATTTGTGTAAATCACGCCAAATGTACTGATTGAAATATGTCGATTAAATTTCTTTTTTGTTTATAATGTTATAGGATACCTTTTATTGATATATAGTCAGATGTTGGCCAGAAGCACTAAAAATGAAACAAAATTACAAAAGCACAATAACATGCAATATCTACACAATCTTAGTGCGTAATATCACTCACACTAGCGCACACACCCACACCAGCGCGTAAAACCAGTAGCCAACCAGTTTGTACGTAACCCAACGGTAATAATCGTGATATTGTACAGACCGCAAAATAGATCTAATTCTAATATTAGTTAGATGCTACTACCTTAAGCCATATAAGAAATGCTTAGTGCCAAAGGCACTAGGTATAACTAATTAAGTTGAAATATTTGAATTAAGTGCATTAATGAAAGATGATCATTTTCTTATATCAGACGCAGGTAAAATAGCATGTTCGCTTGGTCTTAATCGACTATCGCAGACTGTGAATATACTATACTAAAAGTGCTTTGAATTTTTGAAGGACATACATAATAATAATAATAATGATAATAGCTCCCCTGACCGATTTTGGCCATGACGACCAATCTCAACAGAGACAAGCCAGCTATTATAATGCTCAAGTGCACCGCTAACACAGGTGCACTCTCTTTTCCTCTACTCACATAACTCGATGGGATGGCACACCGACATGACTAGAGAGAGATCAGGCGTAGGACCGACGGCTTTACGTGCTCTCCAAGAGCACACAGGAGTTTTCCAGCACCACCGACTTTCAGACTCAGGCGTGTTACTGAGATAATATCTTTGCTAGAAAATTCTCAATAACATATTTTTGGCCCCACTTGGGATTCGAACCCTAGACCCCACGATCGATAATCAAAGATGCAACCACTAGACCAACGAGGCAGTCTAACAAAGCATGCATGCCCAATCTTATGAATATAAAACGCCTATAAATACTTATCTCATACCAGCATGCACAGATAATATCATAATAAAACCTTTATCAATACATTTCGCAGATTTATACAGTTATAAATATCACGGGCTCTAATGATTTCTTGGGCTAGCAAAATGTACATAAATTGTATCGTTATTGTTAAGCAGACGTTTATGTGCTGGAGATATAATGTAAAGTTTTATTGATATTGAGTGAAAATGTACGCTTATGTTATCTTTTGCATCTTCTAAGCCTTGTTACGACTTTGTAAATACCATTTTGAGTAAAGATTAAGGTTTCAGTTTTAGTATAGTATAGTTATTGTTCTAGTGTCCTAGTATGAACACTGTTTTATAACCAATCTTTAACAGTTTTCTGTTATCTTAAAATAGATATTAAATAAAGCAGTTAGTGTATAACTTCATAAATATCAGCTAGCTTTTATGAGCTTCTTAATCTAAGATCTTTAGCAACTTTGGTAGGTGTAAATTATAAGTAAATCCTACTAATATAAACGCGACAGTTTATGAGGGTGTATGTATGTTTGTTACTCTTTCGCGCAAAATCTACTGAACTGATTATGATGAAACTTTGTACACATAGAGGTAAGGGTTTAGAATAACATGTAAGCTACTTTTAAGCCCGGAGTTGACGCATGATCAGAAATTACGTAGGTAAAACCGCGGAACAAGTATTCTAATAATTCAACACAAAAATTGGATATTATTGCAGACCGTACAACGTCGAGTCCAAAACACGTGGTACAAGAAAGAGAGAAAATATAAACCCTTTAATTTATGCCACGATACTACTCGTATCTTGAAAATAAAATATCATCTTATTCTTATTGTGGGTCACTGGCCTCCGCTGTGATATGTGTCGATTTTTTTACTTAGCAAATATTGTAAAAGCTTGCTAGTAATGTAAATCGAGTATTGTTTTGTTACATGTAGCATAGGTGTTTTTGACATAACTTCTTTAAAAAAGTAATTTTTATTTTATATGTTTTATTGCTTTATAGATACACTTCTTAATTTTAAGTCCCACTATTCTTAGAGAGAATGGGGGCAAGTCGAGGCAATGGGTCACATATATTTTCATTTTTATTTTTGAGCCTATGACTTAATTGTATCACTAATCCTGCTAATATTCTAAATATGAATGTTTGTAACTCTTTCAGGCAAAAACTACATAACGGATTATGATGAAACTGTGTACACATATAGTTCGGAATAACATAAAATGTATATAAGCGTGGTTTCGCCCCCGTAACTTGACTGACTTGTTAACTGATCCCGTAACAACTCCGGGATTAGTAGCCTATATGTTATTCTGAACCGTTACCTATACGTACACCAAGTTTCATCAAAATGAGTTTAGTATTTTTTGCGTGAAATATACATATATTCAAGGAGAAAATCACAGACTATCTAGACTCTACCTAGACATAGGTCATAGTAGAGAACGGGTATTGAAAGCTGTTAACTCTAACAATAAGTCGGAACATTGTAGGAGTCACGACTTTGTCTTTAATTAGCATTAAATTATATTTTGTCGTTTCCTAAATTATTACTTGACCTATTGTATGAGAAACTAGCTGAGCCGCGTGGCTTCGCTCACGTAGCATAATGTTATTTATATAGCCTATAAAATAATATAGTCTATGTCAGTCGTGGATAATGTAGTTTTCGAATGGTGAAATAATTTTAATTCAGTCCAGTAGTTTTTGAGCCTATTCATTACAAACAAACAAACAAAGATTTTCTCTTTATAATATTTGTGTAGAGGTAGATTGCATGGTTGTTCTGTCTTTTGGAAGTCGGTTAATTAAAAATTAAAAAATATTGGGAAAGTCATTGTTCTATTACATTTGTTTCAAATCTTACATTTTTCTTAAAATTTTTCCATGAAAAAAGTATCTTAAAAATGGAAAGAAAAAAATATTAATTTAACAACAAAAATGAGACACTTATTATAAAAAGAAACTAAACAATATAATAATAAGCCGAATAGGATCTAGTTCAATATAAGCTATGAGCCTGACGCTGGTTTACATCTCGATCATAATGAATTACTTTTATTTAATATAATACTTTTTAATACGGTTTCAAATATTTCTCTAATAAAAGTTAAAACTATCGTCTTATAAATGTTCGCTTAATTAGAGTCAAATCTCACAGACTTTCACATTAATAAAAGATACTTGTAATTTTGTTATTATGTACTTTTAAATAGGCATCTTCATAAATATTAATCGATACAAAATGAATGGCCCATCGCTTCAGACGGTAGCTCTCGCCTACACAGCCACAAATCACAGCAATTTTAGAGGTTCGTAATAACCAACATAAAAACAATCCAGCCGAGTAATAATGAGTTTGAAGAACGTGATATAATTAATGTTGTCTTTAAATATATTTCAAAAATATACTATTGTAACACCCGTTTTGAAACTTTTATTATGAGTTTAAACATATCAATGTAATATAAGTTAAAATATTTAAAAAAATAAAATTAAACATATTTCGTCACAAAACTACACAGTACACAACGTACTACCAATTTTTTTAACCAGATTTATAAGTTGAAACGGTAGGTTAGATACCTAAATCAAAAACGATCTTTTCAATATGACTTATAGTTTTCGAGAAATTGCTGAACAAATATAGATATGTTCATATCGTTTGTATGCAAGTGTTTGTATCTACAAACGCTTACGAAATTACGTTACATGCATGGAAGCCTAAATGGATCATCAATCTCTCTTACCTAAATGGATACCCAAATAATATCAACTCGAGCTTATATCTAATGTTTTTGGGTGTGTATTTATGTTAATTAAAAAAAAATATATTCTATTCTATATTATCTAAATTTTTTCATCCAGACTATTTTTCCTTATAATGATAAATATGTAAGTATTGATGATAAATCAATAGTCTGTTTATTTAATAAATAAATAAATATTATCCAATTCCATATATACGGACAAGCATGTCCAACTGATGACCCTTTTGAAGTAACACACATTTTTGAAGTAACGGACCTAAACCTCATAAGTTAGTATTCAAAATCATTTGTATATCATTGCCTTCTGTATGCGCTTTTAGATTTAAACAGAGATATTCCGATTTAGTCCGTACTCCAAAAACGAAACCGCATAACCAAATTGTAACACATATGATTAATACCCATAAGAAACATCCCAAAACTGCCACTTAAATTGGGATAAAAAGCCCATAAATTTGAGGTCACAAACCACGGCTTCTGGAATTAGTGTTTTGATACGGGCCGAAAATTTTAAGGCCAATAAAAAAATTCCAGTGCCAAAAAAGCGGGTTCCCGCAAACATTTTGAATACGGGTTCAAGCTTGACTCAAGGGTTCTTGCTAATCAATCTTTAGACATCTGAATGTCTCTTCAGTTCACAACGAATATACAATATTAATATGAGCAAACATTAAAATCACTACTAATATTATAAAGAGGAAACATTTGTTTATTTAATTCTTTGTAATGAAAAGGCTCCGAAACTACAGGACCGATTTGGATGAAATTTTGTACAGAGATTTTTTGAAACCCCAGGAAGTCATTTCTATGTCAGTAGGATAGTTTTTATCCCAAAATCCTACGGGAACGGGATATATACGCGGGTGAAACCACGGAGCTCATTTAGCATTTACAAAAAATAATATTGAAGATGACTTATCAGTCTTTCAGTGACATTAGTTATAAATTAGTGTAAAGATCGCTTAATTGATCATGAAATTACCACCCACCCAGCAGAAGATCGGCGTATAGCAGCACGGCGTACGGTGACCAGGGACAAACTGGAACAGCAGTCCCAGTTTCCCATATCCTCTGTGCTAATCTTATATAATTTTGATATTATAACGTTGCCAATATGCTGAAACCATAAACACTAACTGGTATTACGCAGATTATCATCTAAACACACCTAAGTTTCGAAACTTTATGACTTTCCACGATTTGTGTTATTTGCTCAACGTAATTGAAACACCTAAAATGGTAATCCATTACCATTTATATTTGTGGTGGATATGATTTAGTTTAATAGCAATTCAATTTAAACCATATTTGTGCAATGGAGATTATTTCCCTGTCAATCGGTTTAAGATTTACATAACCATTTTTGATGTTAACTCGAAAAAAGTGTAATCTTGACGAAAATGCAAGCAAACAAATAGCTTTTTGCTGGTACTAAACTCAAAAGCTACAGATTAACAATAATGTTTTCAACGATGTATCAAAGATTATGGATAGATTGTAATCTCAGATTATAAGACGTTAGATAGCCAAAAGCCATAGCAAAGGCTATCCGCCAATAGGATTTTGAAATCAAAGTGCAAATAGATTTGTCTGACTTTAGTAAGCAAAACAAGGGATAAATAGAATATTGAAAGCAGCTGTAAGACTATCCGATTTTTATAAACTATGTGATTTGCTATTTCAAAAAGCACAGACTTTTACATCTAATTGCTAATGCATAAAGCTTTTCTTGGTCTCATTTAAGTAATATTTTTTGTTGAAATTCATATAAATCTGTATTTAAAAAAATGAACTCAGCCCCCTGAAACCTGCTGCTGAAAACTTTAACCTTGATAGTTTTGATTTTCTTACGAAATACATGTTTTTTGCATACCAACTGAGATTATTATTGTAAATAAAATCGAACTTCAGACCCCCTCTGTCAATACTCAAAATTACAACCACTAGGCTTCGATAATATTTCTTGTTGTCACATGTCATTACCATGTTAAAGGCGTAGCCCGGTAGCCCTTCAAGTCCTTTTGTTTCCAATGCATTGTATTTTAACGTATTGTCAATAACTGCTACTGGTTCGTAAAATGAAGGAGAATTATCATAAAGTAATTTGTTAATGTTTGTACCTTTTTATTTACGGTGAGCTTATGAAATTTATGTGTTCCTGTCACAAAAAGTTGGTATATTAATTACGCAGTACTTATTATTTATTAAATTGATTCTTGATTGTCAGAATTACAAAGAAAGAAAAGTATACAAAGAACACAACACATCCGAAAAAGATGTACAAATGTCGGTCTTATGGCTATATGCCATCTCTTACAGGCAATCTACAATTGTTTAAAAAATTACCCTTCGGTTTAATAATTAAATTTATATAAATATATTGAAAATTATTCAACGTTATACTCCATTAATATTGTAAATCTGAAAAGGTTGTTTATTTGATCGTCTAACTAATCTTAGAAACTACTGGCCCGATTTGAAAAAAATCTTATCTCTCTATAGGATGCTAATATCAGCTTAAAAATAATGGAATGTGGTGTTCAAGATACAATTTAGGTAAAGAAGTTTCAAAATTATATAAGCTCTTATCAAAAAGAAACATAATATTATCAACAGGCCAAAGTCGCACTCGTAATATATTTTTTGCGCCCTTACAAATTATTAATAACACAACCATATTAATATTAAAATTGAAATGTCGTTAATCGGACCTCCAAGCAGATGTCTCTAGATAAATGTTAACTAACCCATTAAACTTGAAAAGGCTGTCAATAACAAAAACATGCCTAATAATAACTCGGAATACTTGCGTCAACTCGTGCCATAGACCAAAGAATGGAATAGACAGCTTATACTTTACATAGAGCGTACATTTTTCTATTTATTCTATGGAACACATCATTGGAAATGCAAATAAGCAATGATCTGTGTTAGGATAAAGTAATTTGTATAAAAATACAGTTTTCTGTAATAATAAGAGGAATATTAATGCTAATAATTGCTGGAAATATAAATTTAAATTATCTTGTAATTATAACTATAAGTAGTACTAGAGTGAATTCCATCAAAAAATATAAATGTGAAATTAAGGCCAAGTTTGATATCAAAATAATGAGTCGTTCTCTACTACACCAGCAAAATTTAATCCAGGTTCATTGGTTTAGTGGTGTAGACGTCAAGAAGCGACAAGCAAACAGAAAGACAATAGTACTTTTGCATCTATACATATATATAAAACGAAGACGAGTTATACTAGTTTGTTAACATTATTGGACCATTAAACGCTTTAAACGCAAGTGAAACCGCGTGGCACAGCTAGTTTATAATATAAGTGAAGAAGTAAAGGTTTGACTGGCATATTTGGCAAGACATATTTTTGATTACAGAGACATATATTGATTTTCATACAAATTGTCACACTGCATCTAGCCTACTCTATGACCGTCATTGATTTTCATACAAATTGTCACACTGCATCTAGTCTACTCTATGGCCGTCATTGTATGCAAATGCTTATGAAGCCTCACTTATTAATTGTAGTTGCTGGCTCATATGAATAATGATGAACGCCAGACAAAGCATGTGTTAAAACGTAACTTATGACTGTTTATATCTGTCAAAATTGTGAAGTTAAATAAATGACTGTGTAAAAGCAATTAGCGAGTGTCTGGATGTTTTTAGTCTGTGGAAATGTGAACAATTACGCTGTATATAGAAGTAAGTTAATTTAAATCAATATTTAAGTACACTACTATTTTAATTAGCTATGAAAAAAAAATATTGAAATAAAATTAAAGAAATAATTAGTAAATTGTTTTGATTAAAAAAAAGTCAGTAGTTTTTTATTAAATAATTTAATTATGTTTTATATAAAAATATATTTTGACTAGTTTAAGAAAATATTTTTGTGTTCTTTAATTTATATTTCTTTGTGTGGTATCAACATATTTTTTTTCATTCTATCCACCGATTTCCCGATAACAAAGGAGGCAATCAGTTTTAATTATATTTTATACAATAAAATTGTTAATTTTTGAAATATCGAAAGGAACTAGAGTATAAGCACAGTCTAAAGAATATAATATACAGTTGCACGAAACTATTGCATAGAGAGCGTCCCAAATTTCCTTCTATAAATGTTGACATTTTCCGTTTGTGTTATGGGACACCTCTTTCAAGGGTGACGAAAATTCTTTGTGCAAAATTTAAAAGAGTAACGACGATTTGTATTGTAAGATATTGCATTTTTTTTCCTCACATAAAGCAAAGGTTATATCTTATAATGCAAAACAGGAATACACTCCATACTCAACTATTTCAAATATACATAAGTGAAGATAAGTGAAGACATAGAATTGATGTCAAACGTCAAAAATCGTGCAACAACTATATGATAACACTGTGCTATAAGCTTGGCTACTGATTTAAAAAATAAAAAAGTATATTATTATTTAATAGGTACTCCGATGAAGATGATAGTTTGATTATATTTAATAGCCCCATGATTTACTATAGCATAATAATTGGATAAACAATTAAGTGTAATAATAGACCATTTTGTATAAACGATCGTGCATGCATTCAAATCTTAGATAAATTATAATCGTCTTTATTTAATTCGTGTGATTTATCTTAACTCTAATTCCATTAATTTTTTTTATTTTAATATATATTTTAGAATTAAGAGTATTCAAATAGTCTTCCGTATTTTCAATACAACTAAGTAAAAATAATTTTTCTACGTAGATACACGACATATTTTTTAATTATAACTTAAATTTCCAAACTTTGTGTTACGTTTTTTTTTCTCAATTTCCGAAAACTTGTGTGATCGCGCAATATTCAAAAACATTTGCATTTTTTTCTAAGTTATCTAAAATTAATAGCTGTGTATTAATAAGGTTGATATTTACCCCCAAAATTAAATACCATTTACAAAATTGTTTTTTACGTCTTTTCAAAGATAGAAGCTAAAAAAGAACCCCGTGACGTGAAATCATCCTATAGATATTCTTAAATGTATTTATGTATCATATAACGTATCTCTTCAAATCTATTTATAAAGCAATCCAGCTTCAAAGGCACCATAATTGTTGTTAAGTACTTAATCGCAGCTAAACGCCTAACTGTTCCTGATAGCCTGGTTACCGCTTAAAATAAAGCTTATAATTCGAACTATCTAATTATCCCTCATTTAAATATCTTTGAGCGAAATCTCAAATATTTTTGCATATTTTCTATAATTATAGTTTGATATTCAAACATTATTTGCTCTTGGGGAAATTTAAATTCCGTCTTAGATGGCACAACAATTTTCTTTGATATCTAATGCAAGGACAGAATACTATGAATGTAGACAGATACATGCTTACTGCAGGTTTTAAAATATTAACATCTATTAATTAATTAATGGTAAATTCTTTATTGCACTAATTAGAATCATACATGCTTACTTTTTTACTCCTTACTAATATTATAAAACCACTGAACCGTTTAGATTAAATTTTGTACAGTGACTGTGAAACCCGAAAAAGATCATAGGATAACTTTAATCCTGTAAATCCCACGGCAATGGGAGATACGTAGAAGAAATCGTTAGGCATAATAAGTTCCAAATAAAGAAGTACAAAAGGCGGTCATATTTCAAGAAATTTTCTTGAAGACAACTGGAAAGTGGAGGAAAGATTGCAAGAAAAAAATGTACATAGAAGATTAGTGCATTTCACGTAATCAATATAACCATAGGACATATAACAAAAATAAAACTGGTCAATTTTTTTTCTTTCCAACGATTTTGAACAGAGAAAAAAGACAAGTTTAAGATTTTAAATAATTTCAATTAAGTCGTTGAAATTAATTATACTTCACTCAACAGATTCCAAACGAAACCAGCTTCGCGGATTATATACCTGTTTTGTGACAATTCAATTAATCATCTAAATAATTGTGAAAGGAAATTATAAGATTATATAATTGACAATCATCATGATGCAGTAAACTGTGATAAAACTTGATCTGTGAGAATCTTGTTTTTTGTAAATTGACCCAAAGGTAGTTACAATTGTTAAAAAGATCGTTGGAGTGATTTCAAATAGGATTATTACTCATTGAATGATAATACAAATAATTATTTCGAAGTATCTATTCACTTACTTGAAAAAGTAAGATTTGTAATGATTCTAAAGTTAGTAGTTGATAAAGTTCTTAGTTTTAGGTTAGTATTTGGGAGAAAATAGACACTCACATTTTCCATTTTCATTCATTCGCTGTTTCTTGTTTCTTCGACCGCCTTTTCCCTTCATACATATGCTACATACATTTCAATTCAAATTCAAATCATTTTTTTTCTATTTTTTTTATTATAGAAATTTTTGTACATAAAATGACTATGTCAAAATTCAAATCGTTTATTTTTACAAATTAGCTATTTTGAAAGCTCTTTTGTGACACATACATATTTCATTTTTTATTTACCACCGGAAGGCAGTGTCTACTAAGAAGAACCGGCAAGAAACTCCAGTTACACTTTTCAATAATCAAAACACTGATTAAATGCATTATAAAAACAATTTGTCATATAAATAGGGTCAAGTAGTCATTGTCCGTCTAGTGATGCAACTATCGATAGTTGATTTATAGCTCGTAAACGATTTTATCGATAAACCGTGTTTAATGATCACCTCACTGTTTATATTACGAAGTATCAAACGCTTGCTTGTTTTTTCAACATCGGTTAAAGTTTCCGCAAAGTTTCGGTTTTAATGTTTATTTCGGTGTATTTCATTAGATGGGAATATGGGCCTTAGGCGCCTCATATAATGTAGCATATATTAATAGGACAGTATGTTATTTTTTGCGCACTTCATAATAGGGACCTCTATCATTGTGTCATGTTGTTTTTTGTGCATGCCAAAAAAATGCACTTTTTCTCTTTTCTGTCTTGTTTTATATCTTTTCTATCATTTCTTTCTGTCCGTTCTCTCTTTCTTTCTTACTTTCTTTCTCTCTATTTTTCTTTCTACATACTCATCAAGTATAATCAATGTATTTAATAGCAGAATAGACAAAGGAGCACATGCTTGACCACACGGTTACGAGATGGTTAAGTAGGCACCTCCTTTCTTGTTTCTAGGTTTTTACATTACCCAACTTAATGTAAAAATAATATTATCTTAGTTGTTTCTGATATGTAATACTGTATATAAAAGAGTATCCTTCTTGATGAGAGAATCCTTCTTGATGTTAAGGATTTCAGAACTCCTAAGAAGTTATCTTTTAACTATCAGTTTAGTATAAAAGAGTAACTCCTACTTAATGGTAAGGATTTCAGAACCTCTTAGAAGTTAACCTTTAACTATCAGTGGAACTTGAAGTGATATCTAACACGGAATGCAACAATAGAAACCTTTCAATTCTTTGCCAACAGTTATGCTGAAGACGTGGATGCTCTTGGGATTATATTGTTTATTTTAATGCTTGGATGAAAACAATATTCTTGAAACGTCAAATGGTATATTCGCTAAGAAAAATATCGATCGATATATCGATATATGAGAAAAAGAGTCAAATCTAGAAAGGTAAAAAAGTCATTCAATTTTGCCCTCGCGCCTAAAAAATCGTTAAAATTCAGTCCAATTTTGAGAGATTTGGAAAAAAAATCGTAGGAAATTGTTTCACTTCGGTATTTTGGCGCCAAATCGGTAAAACACCGAAAAAACGGTAGTTTCGAGACCGCTGGATCAAACTTTACTATGAATTATTAAATAAACACTTCTATTAACTACAATAAGTTTGAATTTACTGTTTAGAAAAGGTGGCATTAACATTAAAACCTATCTCTTCTAGACAAACTATTATGGGGAAATAAATCGAGATAGTCCAAATGTAGGTGCACTTTGCCGTCCTATGACATAAAAAATACTATAATCTTGAGCCATAAATAACGTATCCATTATAAATAAAACAAATTCTATATACGATTTAGCTTCGAGACACCTGTGTTACGCGGCCAGTAAAAAAACACCGAAAGAATAGTGAGGATTATCTAATTTTATTTACTGAGCTTTTATGATAAAATTTATTTTAATGGAAACTGAAGTGAGCACTTGTACTAAATGTTTATCCATGTTAGTATTTCTTATCATACTTAGAACTTTTTAAATAATGTAAACTTGAAAATGTTCGACCTTCATCTATGCGTCAATATAAATTGCAACTATGTTATATGTAAAGTTGGAAACGAAACAAACAGCAAAATTAATACTTTATTCAAATTTCAAACAATTGTGTTACTTTCAAACCAAAACTAAAATAGAATCGGATTTTAAATCAGTATTAAACAATACAAAAGAGACGATTATTAACAAAGTCAATCAATTTTGAATCAATAATTATAAAATAATTAGACACCGACCCCACAACCAGTTTAAATTGAAAACAATAGCTAATCCGAACCGGACACCTTACGTAATGCTAGTTAGACTTTGCGGTTACCACCAACCTCATCCACTATATTACGAACGTTGCACTTTAGAGCGAGACAGCTGTCACACCCTCCCGCTCGCACACTGGCCGGTCGCTGCACGTGCGCCTTGACGAAACGGGTTTCGTCCGCGCACGAAGATTTTAATAATTTCTGTTCCTTATAACCTCTTTGGATATCCTGGTCGCCTGGTACTCATATCATCTATCTCATTGATAACAAATTGCTCGTCCTTTGTTCTGTCGCTTCGAATCTCGATACTTATGTTTAAATGTCCCATTTATTTCTGTGGTTCTGGTATTTTTTTTTTGTTGGTCGTGTTTCTTTTTTTTTACCGCTTTAGTCATGAGTTAACTTATGACTGACTTATCGATTCTAATTATTTCCTCCTGGAATTTAAAACTTAGATTTTACTACTTGTAAATGAACCATTATAAACCGTTTTACCATTTCAATTAAAAATATGTCTTAGCAATCTAGCCCTAACGTCAACCATCTATTCTAGAATCTAGACTAGTTATTTCCATTATGACTCACAATATTATATTAAAGAAGAAAACAATTGTTACTTCTTTGCATCCCTTTGTTTTGCAAAATACTAAGAACTGTTATAACAGGCAATATAATTTTTTAACATGCTTATAGCAATTATTGACATCAGCATTTCTTCCACAGACCGTCCATTCTCCGAATCAGACATCGAACGCCCCCCGCAAGCGCCACCATTCTGCAGACGCTCCGCATCCTCACCACCCCTCACCCTACCGCTTGACATGGACCTGGACGATGACGTCTTCGTCAGCCCACGAACTGACAACGGCAACGACCCTTTCTCCACCACAAACATCGAGATATTCAGATATGGGAGCCCTAGAACACCAGCGGGAGTGCTTTTGAGTCCTAGACGAGATTCCTCCTTCAGTTTTCTGACCAGTGAGAAGCATTGGAGGGATAAGGGAGGGACGGATGTGGCTGACGGTATCATGGATACTGATGTGGTAAGCTTTTTGTTATTTATATACTAAAAATAACGATTAAAGACTTAAGTAAGCCTTAGGAAGTAAAAACATTATGGCGTAAACTATCTTGCAAACTATCATAGGTCATAGATAGGAGTGATAATTACTTGATATAGAACAGAATATGAAAGACGTCAATATTAAAAACACCTATAATCTACGTATAAAATTTATAAAATTCATTCGCTTCCATATAAGAATGAAAACGTCCACAATACTCAGGTATTCTGCAATGATGAATTATAACAAGCCTGTAGGTATAAAGACCATCGCACAATTATTTACGCAATAGCCTACGTGCGAATTGTCAACATTTTAAAACATCCAATGTTATTTTTTAATCGCACGTGCAGCCCTTTGTTCGCGCACAAATGATTCATACTTATATGTGTCGATGAACCTGTATGAAGATATAATGCTAACTATGTATCTTACGGCTGTATCAGTTAAAAATATACGCAAATACGAGTTACGGCCCATAAATGTAGTGCTTTGGCCTAAAAAACAATTAACAGCTTTTAATAAAGTGAAAAGTAACACTTTTACCTTCATCTGTGTACGTTAATTACTGCCTCAGTTATCGCGTGCTAGTTTGATTTTGTAATTTTATGGGTATAATTTCTCATGGAACATGTAATTTTACACACGTAACATCAATTTTGTTTCAAGATGTTAATTAGTCAATAAACAATTGTAGGCTGGATATAAAATTAAGAAAAATTTACAACTTTTGTGCGCCTGATATAAATCTAGAGCAAGGAAGCTCTTCAATAGATTGCTAATACCAATGCTCAGGCGTAGAGTCGTAAATATATCCGAATACAAAAACGTAAGGGGCACAATTATACTGTTAATGTTACAATACAATAAAATAAAAAGTGCTGACTGAAGCGGAAATTAAATCTTTTCCAATACGCACAGTTTTACGTTCAAATAAACTTTAGTACGAGTGTTTTCTTTATTGATGAGATTAGACTATGGAATAGGCTCTTTGTAGTAAAACTTTAATACGCGTGTTGAGCGATTTCTGGAAGGGGAATAACTAATAGGTTTGTATCCCTATAGTAATGATAACGTTACATAACAGTAATAAATGTGACATTAATATTTTTATTTTTTACAAAAAGTAATATTTTTAAGTTTTTATCCTGCAATCCCAAGAACTACTTACTTTTTATTACCATCAATAATCTACAATTGTGTGTACATAATATAGTTCTAAAATATTACCAATATGAATTTGCTACAAGCTTTACCTTTAATATCAAAACTAACTATTATAAAGACAAAGTGGTATACGCTTAACATGAACAGTAGGAAGTGTTAGTGGACCTCCTCAATTACCGCTGTCACTCCGCACTCGTAAGAAGCGAATTTATTCACACACAGATGTACTGGTTCTGGCACTAAGCCAGCTGATGTTAATGCAACTCGAAATCTGTGTCACTTTTACAAAAAGGATTAAACTATTTTAAGTTGTGATGCAATTGATTGTGTAAATCAACTAGAAATGTAATATTCTTATTCATTTTGATTAAGTTTGTAAAGAATGCGTAGTGATTAGCAAGTAACTTTCCAACCATGGTATTTCATGGTACCTGTAACGAATCCTAAGCAAAAGTTGAAATGTTGATAATTTTACCTTTTCTATATAAAACCTTAACAAATTTTTGAAAATTTAGTTAAGTAAAATAAACATATAATATGCTTGATAAATTGTAATGTGACTTCTTGATGGAAATGCATATTAATTTTTAAGTATTGAGTGAAAGACTTTTTTTCACTATTTCCACCAGTTATTAGTAAACAGTGGAAATAATGTAAAAGGTATTTAATTCAATATTTAAGTATAGATAGAACCATTTCAAAATTAATAGCCTAGAATAAAAACAGGAAATAAAACATCGCCTCCACCCTTACCTACCATTGACTTTGAAGAATGATCTTCGCTTTACGCTTCAAATAAACTTATTTTAGTATTTAGTAGGAAATTAATTGCGCCACAAAACATTGCAGGGGATGAAGATGGATTTACGCCTTATTGGATGGATTCACTGTAGGTGCTTACGATTTGAATGACTCATTTCCGTTACGTAGTAAAATATTACAGCCGGTGTTAATCCTGAACTGTTTGTTTTCTTAGGCCTTTCTAAGTAATTCTGGTATTGACGTATTGATTACTTCAATGAAGTTCAAAATAATCGCAGGTCACTGATTTTTTTTATAGTTCATGTATATCGACTAACCTAAAATAAATAAAAAAACGTAAAACCACTTAAAATTGGCATGACTTGCAAATGAATGCAAACTTTGTCTAAATTATAGATATGATATTAAGATGTTTTTAGTTGATTTCGGATATATTATAATCCTCTTATATAATCGTATATATCAGAAACTAGCTGTCCCCGTAAGATTTTCGGGATAAAAACTATCCTAAAAAACAAAAAATAAATTGCTTTATTTATAAAACACTAGTACTATGCCCCGATGTTTCACCCGTGTATATATCATGTTCCCGTAGGATTTTCGGAGTAAAAGCTATCTTATATGCTTTTGGGTTTTTGGGTTTTTCAAACAATATCTCTACAAATATAATGTCCCTGACTCCTTATAAAATATCAATACACTACGCTTTCTTACTACTATAATAAATGTGGTAGTAAATGTCTGTCTGTATATCCGACTCTTCTTCATGTCTAAACCACTGAACGGATTTTGATGAAACTATGTATACATATAGGTTAGGGTTCAGAATAAAATTTAGACAACTATTAATCCCGGAGTTGCCACGGGATCAGATGTTACGCAGTTACTAGTCTCAAACTAATATTCATCGTGGTCAACGGACATGCAACCCACTTGCTCCTTTATTTAATCCTAACCTAAAATCACAAGTACATGAAAGATGCATGTCCCATTTAGCACAATAGAACAACATAATTATTGCATCAACTGGCTATTTTTAGCCTCAGTGGGAGAGATTCGTAAAATAAATCAAACTACGCAACAAGACTGCCTTGCGAAATAAAGTTATAACGTTTCGTAAATCATATGGGATTATCTCATTTGTTATAAAATTATGTTGTAATTTGCAAGCTTCTAAATCTCTTCTAGTTTTCAAGCAATTTCAAGATGCGAATTATCTTAGTGCCAAATATCATCGGAATTGGTTCAATCGTTTTTCCATTGTTTTTCTTAACCTTGCACTTTTAATTTAAAAAGGACGCTTTAAATCGATTTTTTAGTTGCATAAATGGTAAAGATATTTTGGTTTATTAAGTTATTCGATTCTTCATAAGTAGACTAGAATATAGTCGAAATAATGTTTTAAAATAACTTAAAGGTAAACTGTTGCAGATATCTATACTAATAACATAAAGCAGGAGAGTTTGATGTTTGTTTTAACGCGCTAATTGCAGGAATCAGTCAAATTTGAACATATCAAGGAAGGCTATGAACTATATAACTAGAGCAAAGCCGTCCTTAAAAAGCTAGTATAACTACGGAGTTTCGTATTCGGTTTTTCAAAATATATTTTATGTAATACCTTACCCAAAATATACCCAAAACATAATAAACATTACCCACAAATAAATCTACCGTTAAAATTCGAGGACACTCTCAAATATTAAACGCGCAGAAAATCTTGAGTCGCATTACTTTTCGGTTTTGTACCGAATGTATTTTCAAGGATCACTAGAGGGTGGGTTTTTTGTAAAGCGTGTCCTTTTTCGCCCTTATACAGGGTTGTTAATATTCATAAGTAAATTGCTGGGATGATCTGTTATGGAGCCCGCATTATACTATAAGGAATTACTTTTAGGTACAATGGGCAGGAATGTAAGATTTGCGAGGCTTTTGTGTGTGGTGTTTTTCTGCTTACATATTTACGTTACGTTACGTTAATGGTACGGCAAATTTGTTCGATGATAAGATCTTGATAATGTTTTGATTTAATTACAAAATAGAAGATGGTAAAGCTAGTAATATTTTTCGATGCCTCTTTATGAATAGCGCTACTAAAAATTGACTCCTTTTTATATTTTTTTCAGTATTTGATCTGGATATATTGGTCATGTACTTTAGAGTAGTATGCGTAGGATATTATGAAAAAGCATAAAAGCTAGTTTCTATTAAATACTAATGAAAAAATATAATCTTCAGGGAGACGTCCATACGTTATGATAAATTAAGTGATTATTATTCAGTGCACTAATAGATTATTGTTAATTATACCAGGATAATATAAACAGTATGTCATAAAAATACAAAAGAAACATCTTATAATCGTATCTTAACAAATTCGTACATACGAGTATACTCGTATTCCCAAAACACGTCATAATATTAATGTAATCTCAAAACATACCCTGCATAAAACGAACGAACGCTCAGGTGAAAATATACCTATCGACAGACAAAAATCTAAAGCCGCCAACACATCTATAATATCAAAGCATACCTCATTTAAATATTCCTTCCCCATCCAAGGGTTCTAAGATACAGTAAAAAGAAAATGTCATCTCATTGTGGATGCCCACTTGGAACGCCGGAGCAATCACCCGAGACGCTGGGAAAAAAGTCAGAAACAGAAAAAGGAGAAATTATAATGCAAAAAGTAATATAGGGGGATGTGCGGTTGATAATGAAGTGGGTCTCGTTACGTCGGATATTTTATGTAAAACAAAAGCTAGGATTCGGCGGTGAAAATACCACATGTTTGGAAAATCGTAATTACGGATAGCTTGGAAGGCGATGTTGATTTTTGGGTTTAGTTTTCTTTTATTTTTGGCATGTTGTATATACCTATAATTGTTTGTTATATTCAAATCCAACTAAACGTACTTAATAATTTTGTAAACGTAACAATATAAACAAACGTTGTTATATCTATTAAATAAATAAATAAATATGTAGTTTAGAATTCTAATAATGAAAATTGTTTGCTCAAATAACTTTTAATTAGCACGTCTATATTGTCATGGTAATAAAACATGTTTAAAGCTAATTGAATCGGTTATTTTCAGTAATATAGTTAAATTCACAGAGAAATATTAAATTTTGAGGATTTATTCGTAAAGTTAGTATCACGCTCTAGTCTAGTGATGTGCTTTTAAAGTTTTGTGAAGCAACAGTTATCCATAACGTTACTCGTAACCACATGTTTGTACAGCCTTATATTTTACCTACGGCTTTCGCTATATCCTACATAGCTGTACAAAAATAATATTTGTATTGAATAAACATACTTTTTAAAGGATTTTAAACGAGGTTTATTATACACATAAAATACTCTTTGTATTCAATCATTTGTATATTTTCATGAATAAAATATACAAATTATTGAATATGCTTAGAATCGATGTAAGTTTATCCTATGTTTTTAATAGACGTTATTGTAATATAATATTTTACTAAATATTATTTATATTTGATTTGACAGTCAGCGTACGCTTTTTGGCAGAGGTGATACATAAACAACATTTCACCATGTCCATAAGGTATTTTCAATATTCAATACACAAATAGTCTAAAAGCGTCCGTATTTAGTTTCAAAGTCTAATATAAAATTCTAATCCAATGTTTTTCAAATAGGTTATAGTACTTCTAAAACATATTCATCTAAATTTAACATTACTTAAGGTAAATGAATTATCAAATTAAAAAAAACAAACATTTGACTCTATTTTTTATTAAAAAAAAATGAGAAAAGCGTCAGCATAAAATGATCGCACTCTGCACGATTACAATTCTACATAATACAAATGGTATGTCTGATTTGGCGACATAATAAAAGGATAAAAAGTATATCACAAAGCGCTGCATTCGATGTTAAAGGTTGTCAAGCGAAGCGCGAGGGTTTTGTGGGAAAACCCGAGGAAAACGGATCGAAAATGGAAGAAAAAATCGAGACATCTCTACCGACGGTCTCAAGTCTCGAACCTTAAAGCTTGTCGTGGGCGCTTTTACACTGAAGTGTATTATGACTTTAAAAAAATATTTATGATACATTCAGTAAGGATTTTTTACCTTTTTATATAATTTGAAAGTTAAGGGTTTGAAAGAATTTAAAAAAGGATGTATTTAGTAAAATATCTCACACAAATTACTTTAATACGAAAAATATACTTATAGTTTTAGATGTCGAAACGCATATTTGCAGATCAAATTTAAAATGCGTCACCCACATCATTGGCCATGTTTCTAAGTTAAAATTCGTTTTAAGTTTTTCATTGATTAGAAAAATATTAATAATACAATGATTTTGTGAATGATTACGTAAAAAAAGTCAATAAAAGCTATAAAATAACATCTAACAGAAAAAAAAATCACTTTAGCCATTAATATTTTGGTTAGACAAAAATTACTTATCAGTCTTGTAGGCTAGATTGTTATTAGCTTACGGTACTATTTTAGACTTAGGACCTTAATTAATTAAAAAAACCGCAAGTAATTATAATACATGCATGCATATTCCTCATTCTATTCTTGGCATCACCTAAAAACGATTGATACCAGAGTGTGTACGCGAATTACACACCGGTGTAACGCTCCCCGAAGCTTTGTTTCTCGTCGCCCGCCGTATCGTATCATTAACTCGAAGTGGGTGAGGTTTTCGACTTTTTAACGTTAATTCCTTTTTTATTTATGAAAAGCGGGTGTCATTGCATCTTTGAGATTTTGAGAGCGTCGCGCGAACGCTCAATATCGCTGATGGTATTAATTAGAAAGATTTTTTAATCCGTCAAGTATGTTTTGACGCGAATTTTTTTATATTTTTTATGGCTTTGTACACGGGATCAATGTATATTCAGTGTTTCTTCTGTTTTATGGAAAACGAGTTCCCTCTGGCGTCTTTACAGACTTGCGTCGTAAAAAACAAAGACAAAAATAATTTATTTCAAAAAATTGTAAAAAAAAATATAATTTTTGTCGCGAGATAAAAAATTCCGCCCGAGGCTGTCACTGTATCCATATTAAAAATTTATAATTTTTATATAAGCTAGTTTCTGACAATTTCTGGCTTTTTTTATTCAAGAAAGAGAAAACATTTATTTCTTAGAACACAAAATAAATGGTATTACACGAGTCATTCTCATGTAATCATCCAAAAACTATAGTCATTAAAATCAAATTGTCTTCTAATCCAAGACCATGCCTAGCACGTGTAAAACTATACATAAAACAGCCTATAGCATATAGAACCAACTCTCTCTGTCATGGGAATGACCACGCACAATAGACACATGATCGTTATGGTACAACGTCGTATGAAGTTTCTAACCGCTATCTAAATGCATTAATGTTTTTCTTAGTATAGTATTTTAGTAATCAATGCATTTTGTATCTATTACTGTTTGGATGCTCTATTAAAATGGAGCAATGTCAAAATTTAAATGATAATACTTTTGCTCTGTGTTGAAACCCATTTTGCCATGTTTCTTTGCCTTTACTTTTTTGTGAACGATATTTTCCCCATTCAGGTGATCTGGTGTTCAACTAGAAAGATCTAAAACACTTCCCTTACAAACGTGTTCTTTAGACGAGATGATTACTTACAATCGATGACCAACATGCTTCTTTCAAGCACAGGAGAGAGATTTTTTATTTCATTCATTTTAAGCCTGAAGTGTCACACTGCCGGGCAAAGGCCTCCCTTCTCCTCTTCCAATTTTTCTGTTTTGGGCTGTAGTCGTCTAGTCTCTCGAAAGAATCGATTTTCCGAACCGGTGGTAAATTTAAAAAATGACTATTCATAAGTACTTTGTAAAAAGTTTACATGAATAAAAATATTTTCTATTCTATTCTATTCTCTTCTATTCTATTCTGTTCCTTCATGGACCAATAGCTCCGTCAGGCATTTGGGTTTAGTAATCTGATGGCCTGAGCTAAGCCTGGCCTGATTGGAGACTATTTGACCCAGGTAGGTATACTCATGGATATATTCAACCACCACATTCTCGAATTCTATTGTGGCTTTCGTGCTGTTCGTCATCACCATTGTCTTGGACATGTTTATCTTAAGTCCGACCTCGAGGTGACATACCTAAATAAAAAAATAAAAAAAAATAAAAAATATATATTTTACTTTCTGAAAAATGAATTTCAAACATCATTGATCACAAAAAAGCTTAGAAAAACAGAAATTCCTTATTCCAAGGAGAATCCATTTAATTTCAAACATGCATGAATTACAGGACAAAACGTAATCCAATAAAAAGTTCGACAAAAGATGTTCAGCCTGCTCAGATTTCATTATGATATTTAAAGAATGCGATATTTGTGATACCCTTGTATCTCTTATTAAAGATATTACTTTGTGTAATTGTGTCGGGAATTTATGTGTTCCTTTGATGGCATTATTAGGAGATCGAAGGGCTTGATAAAATGCTTGTAAATTGTATATTTTACAAAAATGTATGTGTATGTGTTCTATGTTTTATTAATGTTTTATTTTTCATTGAATGAAAGTGTAAACTTTTAAATCATATCGTATAAAGTGAAAGGATACTTACATAGATTTTAGTGAGAGGAAAAGTTATCACATAAAAAATAAATTAAAAGCGACTTCCAAGTCAGAGCACTAAAAAACTAAATAAATGCCGGAGAACTTAAATAAAAAATACGGTTGAATTGAGAACCTCCTCATTTTTTTTGGAAGTCGGTTAAAATAAGGTCGAGATTTTACTTTTTATTTTTATTTTATTATATACTTTAGATAAATTAACACCCAGACAGTAGAAAATTACAATTTTCATCACATCATAATTTTCTTTTCGTGGGGATCGAACCCACACCCTCCGGCGCAAAAGACCATTGCTGTATCCAATGCGCCAATCGGATCGTCAACAGCATGTATTATTTAATATTTTCCAATATTTAAACAGATTTTATTATGTATAATTATATTAATAGACATTCCTTTAAAATATTACAAATTCGCCCTATTTGTACATACACTTATACATATTTTACTTAAGCCACCGTATTACGACTTTTATTCCCGCATAAACGGTTTAAAGCCGCGAACTCCGTAAAAGATTTTCATAACAAATGTGTAACGTTTATTAACTATAAATCGCACGCGGCGTTGCCTTACCGCATCAACACATACATCGTAAAATATTTAAATGTACGTGATTTTATAACGTCACCATCTAATACGAGAAAAGTGTGATAGAACATGTTACTTTTTACGCGACGACATCAGGAAGGTAATATAATAGAATAGAATAGAACATATTTTTTATTCATGTAAAGTTTTTAAAAAGTACTCATGAATAGTCATTTTTTAAATTACCACCGGCTCGTAAAGTTGATTCTATCGAACTTAATAGTCGTACAAGGGATAATATATTGTTATTATAGTTTACAACTATTATAGTTTACCAAAGAATAAATAAAATCATACTGAACAACTATCCCGCATTGATTTGGGAAATGACGTTGGTACTGATTTTATTCTTATTTCTAGTATCGTAATTTTTTTCGAGTGTATGTACGTCTATGTCCATTTCTTTGGCACGTTTTACAGCCCAAACAGCTGGACGGATTTTGATATGTGAGGTATTGTTGGATTCGTTAGAATTGTTGTAATGACATACGTTTAAAAATGGCGCTTGCGGATCAAAAAAAATCGAAGGGATTAATTTTTTTCGTTGATAATTATGTCTGGATTTTTTCATAGAAAATTGTAAATTAAATTTGTAAACTCATGTTGTTAGGATAGGCTACAACGTTATTCCTATCCCATTTAAAGCTTTTTTTCCTTTATTTCAATTTATCAAGAAAAGTCAGATAAGTATAATCGCTACATAAGGAGAGTAATATTCCCATCAAGCTTTCACTCAAATATTTAAATATGAAAAATCCTTCCTTCCAAACACTCGAGTGAAAATAAAAAAATTGAAGTACTACAAAAGAGCATTGCTTCGCGCGCTCTACCAAAACATACCCCAACTTTAACGACGAAAAGGTAAATCCCAAGTAGTTAAGGGCATTTAGAAAAATCATGAAATTTTAATAATAAACATTACATATGGCTTTTACACCCGGTATAAAGCACACCCTCTCGTATTATTGTAATCTGAACAATAAAAAAAACATTAAATTTAAGACCAGTTTTTTATATCGGGAGATGGAAAACGCGTTTCATATCAGTTGTTAAAATAAGCGATGGATTTAGTTATGTAACCATTAAATTTATACATGTACAAGTTGACACAAATGTAATTTTATATAAGTGCCATGGAACATTATAAATACGGATTTTTTTATTTAAATGCCTTAGTCTTCGGATGGATTGGAAAAATATTTCTAAATATGATAGGCAGGTTTTGCGTTTGTCTAGATAGCTATAAATCGAGGAATCTAGAGCTATGATTTACGGATGAAACTGTATGACAGAACTACTGTCACGTGAAAAAAACATATTCGTTATTAATAATACTTACAGTTAAAAAAACCTATGTTATCGGTCGCTCCTATGAAAAGACTCATAGTTACTCCATTAATTACGCTAGTGTCACTATGATTGGAAGGATACGTAGGATTGCTATTTGAAAAGAAGTGTACCTTTTATCATTTCTATATATCTATTATCCACTTGATATTCATATTTCTTATTTAATTAAAACACATTTATTCATAAAAACATAAGGCAATATTATAAAATTAATTCAATTCAAAATTAATCCAAATCTATTTCTTAATTTGACTTCATCTTATTCCTTTCTTCATTTTTATGACTGTCATTTCATGTTATCTTTAAATACGTAACAAAAAGTCGAATGTCAAAACAAAATGGCGTCGTTCGAATTTTAAAAAGCAAGAGGTAAAAGGCGCGTAAAATTTTTCAAGTTACCTTTTATTGCTAAAAAGATGAGCGATTGTAACCTTTGTTATAAATTCGAGATAAGGAAGACATTTTATTTTATTGCTGTAATTCTTTGCTGTGTAATCAAATGGGATAATTCTATGGGTTTTTATTATGTTTCTTTTAAACAAATCACATGAAGGATACCTTATAACAATAAATATGATATTCGAGCTTATTTTGAAGAAATTTAGCGTGCAGTTATATTATGAACTAGCTTTCTGCCCGCGGCTTCGCCCGCGTGGACTACAAAATTCAGTACTTTGTGGATTTTCGAAGTAGAAGTGGTTTGCTTTTTATATAAAAGTGATATGCGATTCCATCAAGAAGTATCAATACAAAGTATAAAGTATATATAGAAGTGGTATGACAATTTTTACAACTTAGAAACGTACGTTTGTAAACACATTTCGTCAATCCCTTTTTCTATTCTAT
>LQNK01000385.1:229770-240802 GCA_001586405.1 Phoebis sennae | reverse complement strand
TTCTAAAAATCATTGTTTTGAGTTTAGAATCACAAATAAAACACGAAACACAAATTTTTTCTTGAAAATATTAAATGTACAGACACGGCTAGTCTACGATTTTATTATATGTATAGATTAACACACTTTATTAAACAGAAAACACATAATATATTGACACTTACCTTTAGCCGTATTATATACATCTGCGGCGATGCATGTAAAAAATAGAAGTTTTGAGAATTTCTGTCTATAAAAAAATATGTACCTACGTCATACTTCGACCTTTGACCTCTAGTCTCGTCTCGTTAGATAAGTTACACACACTCCTCTAGACATCGGCAGATGCGAATGTCATCCATCGATGGATGGCGGTTTCATTGGCAGGCGTAAATTACCAACTACAGTTATCTATTGCTCGGTATATTATATTCAGCTTTCCCAATTCCCACGTATGCATCTGTGGATGTTTAGTAGAGGCTTAAGATTTTTAAACCCAATGACCTACTGGGTTCGATTCAAGTTCAGACTGGGCTGAATACTACATATTTAATTTATAAATTTAATTACTCATCAGATGCTCCATACCATGAACCTAACTTGACTTTTATACTCCGCCAAGAATATAAAAATCTGATCGCTAACACAAGGTATTCATAGGGTAAAATATTTGATGCCCCCATAATATTATTTAGATCATTCAAAGCTTAGTAACACTAAATAATTTAATCACCTTATAAAAATTAACGCTGTCATTTTATTTTCCTTTTTCATTATTCAGTTTAACAGCCAATAAACGTCCAGAGACTAACAATGACGTCATAAACGTCGAGAAAAATCTTATTTTACGACGTTTATTAGTCCGGCGCGTGCGCATATGTTAATGGCATCGTTTTATGAAAAATCGACCAGTTTTACGATGTACAATGATAAAGGCACTGTTATTATCGAATTTAGTGCTAATTGGACATTTTTAATGCTAATAATAAATATTATTGCTGGAGTTAATGTACTGGTTTTATATTTTATGTCGTCAGATTTATTTCGCATTGTTTGATTCGTGGATACAGTTTTATATGTCGGTGTTCTTTGGAGTTTAATGTGACAGTCAATAAGAAAATATTCAAAGAATGGTTATTTCTTGCAATACGTGGTATTGGTATACTGATAGGTATGTTTCACAGGAGAAGAATTTGGGTATTTCTAATATTTCATATGGCACTGATCAGCACTGAAAACCTGGTTCATTATTATTATCTTTTACTGAAACAATTCTTAATATTCGGTAATAGGTAATATCACGTCTTCGTTAAAAATGTATATTAAAATTCTATACATAAATTGTATATGGTAGTGGTAGGCTTTATAAAGTTTCAAAAAGGCGCTTTCAAATAAAAAAGGTTTATTGATATTTTTCATAGATAAGAAGTATTAATTATGCTTGTTTCCTTAACAAATTGAACGAATCAAACATTAAAATACGAATAATAGAGTCATGTAAGAACGAAATAAAATATGATACGAAGAATATGAAGAATGTCATAAAAGTTGAATGTCGTCAGTCATAAAGACGGTAATTAACTGAAATCCTTATTACCGTAATAAAAGACAAAAAATAACTCTACGTATTAAAATGGTAAAATTTGCGTAAAGAAAAATTAAATTCTTAAGCCGAAACTATTGCTAAAATGTTTTTGCCTAGCTGTATGCCTTGTGTATAGCTACCGTTCCCGTGGGATTTCCGATATAAACTATTTGAAACAATCTCTATACAAAATTTCATTCAAATCGGTTCCAATTAGCAAAATTAAACATTTATTTACAAGAAATGGCACGTCCATGCAAAAAAGTTCGCTATCCTTGGTCTATAGCCTTCCTTGATTAATAGTTTACCGAGATCAGACCAGTAGTTTCTGAGATTAGAGCATTCCAACAAACAAATGAACTCTTCAGGTTTAATATAAAATATTAATAAATCATTTCCAAGAAGTTTTTATTAAATTATGTCGCCCAGGTTCCTGAGATAGTGCAAAATGTTTTTCAGATCTTTCTATTTTTATCACTACATTGTTATAATAAAGGTGAAAAATAATATTTGTTTCTAAATATAGAAACATAACACATAAGCTCAAACAATGTTTTTATGCGTAGTTTTTTATAGTGAAGCGACACGCGTCGATACCGCTCGATACTTTTTACGATTGCATTTAATTTATTTGTTCGATCGTAAACGTCATGTGGAGCATCGATGCTCCGTTTGAAGATTATTATTTGTTACCCACGCGGTTTTTAACGATGCTATTACGAGATTGCATCGTGACGATTCTGAAAGCAATAACTGTCCTCACTTGACTTTGTTATGATATGAATTTATTTAATAAAAGCTACAAAAAATCGTAAAGATTTAAGTCTGGATAATATTAATTTAGGTTAATATCGTAACTTATCCGCATTTCACAATTACTAAAATTGTTATCTTTCAAAAGATTGAATCTAATATTTCTCTTTACATTAGAATAATTGTCAGGATTATTTCATTAATTTAAATGATATTACAAATCGTTGCTCCTACAGTTTTTTATCCAAAATACGTGATGTAAAAATTCCTAACAAAAAAAGGTTCGATTATTAAAAATAGACTATAACTATATAAGATTGCTTATATAAATATATCGATAAACTTCCTCCCATCACTATCCACAAATGAAAAATTCTACAATTCCAAACATACTTTGTCAATACCAATATTACTAGTTATCTATAAAGCGTTCATTTTAACGATATCTATAGAATTCATAGTTCGCAATAAAACCAGAATGTCCGGGGTAAAATCTTCAAGTCGATTCTTTATCGTCAAATGAAACGCTGGAATTGTCTTTCCTTACATTGTTAACTTATTACCTATTTACTTTAAATTCAAGTATCTAAGATGATCTTTTATCTTTCCTATAAACTTACATAATCATATTGTCTTCAGTCTAAAATCGGTTCATTTCAGTATCAGTGGGTTTTTTTGAGCTTGTTTGTTCTTCGACAATTAATATGCACTCCTTCGTATAAACTTTAACCACAGTGTTAAAATCATACAGTGGTTGAACTATTTTTGACATTTGAAAAAAGCTTCAGGGCTTTGACGAATTCTGTACATCCTGAGAAGTAAAATGGCTTTTAAAAGAGAGAGTGTGTGTTTATGTTTCGCATTATAAGAACTAACCTTTGTTTTGGGTAAGGAAACATTAAAAGTGCGATATATTACAATGCTAATCGACGGCACTCTTTTAAATTTTACATAAGCAAATTTTCGTCACCCTTGAAAGACGTGTCCCATAACACGAACAGAAAATGTCGACATTTATTGAAAGAAATCTTGGACCCTGTCTATGTAACAGTTTTGTACAACGAAAGTATTTTCCTTAGACTCTGCTTTAACTGTGTCAAAATGCATAAACCTATGCCACGAAATTTTCAGAAAACCAATGCACCTTTCTCGCTTTACAATTTTTAAAATTTTTATTTGTTTAATTCTTTTTTAATAGCATCCGAAAAATGAGAAAAAATTTCATATACAAAGTAACAAAATCCAGATGTATCACAAACTCATACATTTTTACTTCAAAGTTCATTTCCTTTGATCACAAACCAAACATTAATATTCAATATCCACGCAGACAGCAATCATTCTATTCAGAGAAAAATTGCAAAATTAAATAACTAATTTCACGACTCCTTTCATAAACCTTTTCTTGAACAAAACGCAATGGAAAATTAACCGTATTCTTAGGGAATAGAGTATAAATTGATTTGTGTGTTGAGTGAAAATGATCTACCCTCTTTGAACCGATTTGTCTATTGTCGCTTCAAAGGTATTTTTTGCTTATTATTACGCTTGTACGGTTCGATCCGGTAAGCTGGTATTGTTTACCTGTGTACTAAAATGTACGCTTTGATATTACATTTTTGAAATGGAATATTTGATTTGTTTCGTATTAAGATTGTTCTTATAGGTACGACATAATTTTAATATATATAATATATCTATCCGCTCTTCACGCTTACTTAGTTTTCGATTTAAAATTTTTATCAATATGATTCTTCCAAAAAAGTTAATGCAATCTAGCGAATCACAATAGAAAAGATCAGCAAGATCTAAAATGCCAATTTTTTTTTTCAAGAAAAAATTTAATATTAAATAATTAACCTGGTACATCGTGTTAGCTAAATATACTTATTCTTTAACTAGCGTACCCTGAAATCATTAGAGCGAGAAAAGAGCATTCACAAGAAGAAAATTCACTTAACAAAAATGTTTATTTTCCATACAACTACCATAAGTGCTCTCATAAAATATTCATAATAAGCAAAACAACAATCCTTTGAACTCAAAAGATACAATTTGTACAGCAAACAAATATTTGGAAACGATACCTTCCCAATGATGTTTATCTATGCTATATTTATTGTAGCAAACTATTCCATTTTATTATCGAGTTCAATACAAAACAAACTGAAATCAGTTACTCAAATTTGCATTTTATCTCTTCCTTATTTGAATTGAAAATTGTATGCTCCAGGGATTCTTGCCAACTTAATTTAGGTTTTTATTTACTCAAAGTATATGCAAATGTAGGAGATGATTTCCCGCCTTTCTTGTTAAGATAATCAGGTAATATCTGTCTCTGTCTATTTCATTTGTCGTTGGGTAAGTCTGTTTCATTTTTTCGATATTAGAGAAAGTAATTTGTCGGTGCGTTTTCAATTTAGGAGCGAAATTAGGTATAATAAAATTATACAGTTCGGTTACGTTTCGATCTGCATGATATCTTTTAAGAGGATTTTTGTGATTTTATTTGTTGAGGGGAGTTACCTGTGGCTGTAATCTCATTAAATTTGGTTTTATGTGTCACCATTGTATTTTTGCCATCTGTCAGGAATCAGGATTCTAGATTCATTATATATAGGCTCTTATCGTATTGAGTTTTGTAAATCGTTGTTACATTGTTCGTTAAATTGAAACTTTGTTTAAAATTTTCAAATTATATTTGACTTGTAATTTTCTACGGTCTGGGTGTTAATTTATCTATAATACTCGCAGCTTCATTGATTTACTTTTTTACAAACACACGGACAGAAGCCAGTAGTTTGCCATTTGAATTGTTATGATTATGTTAATTGCTCAGACCAGCGTGGTCACTAGTTTCCCTCAAAGCAACTGACTACAGGGAAAACTCTTGAATCTAAAAATATCGACCGCGAGTAAATTATAAATGTACTATTGCATACAATAACCACACTATAATGCTACTGCGCATTAGAACCAAAATCTCAATAAATACTTCCATCGCCACCTAGTTTTACGACTAGAAGTGTACTTGATCCAGATTACTAGAATAAACACTATTATGTGCACTAGGTTTTAAGCTCACGAGTTATTTATTGCGAAATTGTGCTATTGCTTTTATGGTTTTATTGATGGTTTTACAGATATGTATTATACGTATTATATATACGTTACTTCGATTTCATCTGTGTTGCCAGTAAATTTTGCATAAGTACTGAATGTATATTTTTCATAATAAATAAATACTTTATAAGGATTTTAAACGCGGTTTATAATACATTATTAATAACCCGACGTTTCGAACATTTCACAGCGAGCGTGGTCACGGGAGACTGAGATGACAGATGTCTTCATGAGTGTTTGAAAAATTGTACGTTTACCTTCACTTATTTCCAAATACAATTAATCTAAATTATCACTTAATATTATTTAAGTTCTCCGCTAGGTCTGTATATATGTAATATATGTTTGCAATAAACTCAAAAATTACTGAACAAATTTTCTTGCGATTTCACTAATAAAGAGCGTTATCTTTGAGGAAAGTGTATAATTTAATATAATTGTACGGGCGAATCTGCGGGTGTATGGATATTATCAACGTCACGCAATAAAATATTTAGTTTTAAAATGCATTTCATTTTGAATTCAACGAAATCCTAGTAAAAATTAAACCTCTACAGATTTTAGACCTTACTCTACCTTTCGGGTTCTAAATTAAACATCTCTATGGAAAACATTCTTGAACAAAGATCAGTGTTTATTTTTAATACCAACGTATAACAAATCGAATCTGTACTCCAATCATAGCACATACGCAATACCAACCCCTCACAATAAAAACACCATTCAAATTATCCTAACAATAAAATACAAGAGTATCACTCTTTGAAATTACTTCTCATATCGGTATTTACTGTACGATATGTCGTATCGTCAAGTCGTAAACGGAAATATTTATATATACTTTTTCGACTTATACAAATTATTGAGTTATTATGCTTATAAACATAATCTACTTTGAACTAATGCCAACTTCGGCAGCTATTCGATGAAATAAATTAAATAAGACAGTTATTACTTTTCTGTGATCAACTGAGGAAATTTTTGCAACCTCAGACACTCATTCTTTAATTTCAACAGAGATTTCAGTTCATATGGATTAAGATGACGATTGATGATCAATTTGTTCAGTATCAACCATGGAATTATACTTTAGGACATAAATTAGTTGTATCCGTGTATCTTTTTTCTTTAGACACTATAATATTTCGTATGGAGTTGACTAGTCTATCAATCTTTACTACCGTAAACGTCAACGAAATGAACGGATGTTGAACGTTGAAGTTTGATTGACATTTACATAGGAATGTTCTTATGAAAAATAACACTACCTTACACTATATAAAATTAAATTAATACACAAAAACATCACGCTCTCGTAATATTCGTCAGTAATGAAAAAGGGTGATTCATACAACTTATTAGACTCGCAATAAAATCGTATCGCATTCGTTCCGTCACTATAAAAGTACTCTACGACTCGTACTAAACTTTACGAGGGCATTGTTTTATTAATATCTATAAAAAGTGCTTCCAAGTAAACCGTTTTAGTTTCAGTGTTTACTCTGGATGCACTAAGTTTATGGTTTAAGTTATACAATCAAATTATATTGTTGCTTCTGTTTATTATTTATTAAATATAATTGTAAAATTATTCAGCTTGATGTTAATTAGAGTTAATTTGTGAAAGTATCCCGTTATTTAATTGATATAAGCATAAAGTTTCTATGCAATAGCATTGGATAATCAAAGAAAGCATGTATGATGAACCTGTAATACCAAAAATGTCGTCATTGCTTTGATTTTGAGTATTATCTTTAAAAGAAGAGTTTATTGTGTAACTTATGGATTAATTGAATATGTGCAGCATTTGCTAATGGAATATATTTAGTTCAAAATAGCTCTAGAGGTCCTTATCAATGAGCTAATGTGTCCAACTGATTTGGGACCCTTTCGTTTACTAACATCATTTAATTCCTTAGATACTAAGAATACTATAATTTTAAAATTTGTAAAGGATTCTCTCGAGCATTGAATACGATGCTAATAAGTAATAAGCTTTGTTTTCATAAATATGAGGGTACGATGGAGCTAGCGTGCACAACGTGTAAAAGCACGTAATAAAATAAAGAAAAAAGTATTTGATAAACGGTTAAATTGGACACAAGAAAGTCGTAAAATGGGCAAAATCGGTTAGTTTGTTACAAAAATAGTGGGAATAAAAGAGTTTAATATTATTCACGTGATGAACTAAAAGCCTGCCGACCTGTGGCTATTCATTATAATATCATTGACGGTGTCCTTACCTGTCAACAATGTGCTCGTGCCTTTAAGACTAAGAAAGGGTACCTAAGCCACATCCGAGCACACGAGAGAGCAACAACATCAAGCTTCCAAATCTATTGTAATATAGATTCGCCTTTTAATTTAAATTAGTAATTAGTCGCCATGACCGCATCGGCCTGGAAGATATAATGTATGCAAGATATTGCATGTTTTTGTCCAAAATTTTCAACATATTTTTTTACAATTTCAGACTGACGCCGCCATCCAGTGCACAGACGAGAAATCATCAGAGAGTTCGATATTTTCCTCAATCATCCCTGACAAGCTCTCTGGGTCCATCTGTACGGCAGTCCTCTTAATGCTGGGCTGGAAACTGCTCTCCAATAAACGGTGAACAGACATATTAGTTTTAACGTTGAGTCAATTAGTGTTTGACGGTTTTTGTATGAATTTTATTGTATGAATTGAATATTTTAGTGGTTTAATCACAGATTTACAGTCGGGTATATACTTAATTATTTATGCCTAAAGAAGTGTCGGAGGTGAAGTGGGCCTCCACCTTACACCACTGCACATAGCTTCACTTAGTATGAAGGATAGGCTTTGAAGTGGTACACATGTTATTCTCACAAAATTTAAGTGTAATGTAATGTGTATAATATCGCATAATGATACTTAAAAAATGTTATCCACGTGTACCATTCCTAGGAAAGAATGTAATGGTAATAAAGATTATTATTATTACTTTGGCTAATCCTGAGCGATCACAGATAATAAATAAAAATCGTCATCACCGTGTAAGACTCTATCTTCAATTCTTGTAGTCTTATACTGGTTGTACCCCGCGGTTTTACCCGCGAATGTCTCTTTCCGATAAAAATTATCCTATGTCATTTCTCGCGATTCAAACAATCTCAGCAAGTACAATTTTTCATCCAAATCAGTTCAGTGGTGAAGGCATGATGAACAGACCGACAGACAGAGTTATTTTCGCATTTATAATATTAGTAAGGATCTATTATAAGAAAACATATTTCTCGTATTTTGGTTATTCAAGTGGTAAAACACTTATTTGGTTATTTTTATGAAATTTTTACTATTTTGTAACTTAGCAAAAGATCTTTTAGTTGATTATGGATTACAATGTAGCTGACTATAAATCTGTGATTAAAATCCCATTGTCATTGGCAAATATTTCCATATAATTGGCTAATGTACTAAAACAAGCCGATATAATTATGTAGAGAATGTATAAATTGTTAATATTTCAGAACTATACATATTCGCTGCTTAGTTTTATAATGTTCTAAATTTCAGTTTTTGTAGTATATTTTTAAAATTATAATTCGAATAAGGATTGTACTAAAGCGCACAATTTTCACGTTTTTATATCGAAATACTTATATTTAGAGAAAGTATTGCTTAGCTTACATTCCGCTTTTCGGTGTTGTCATATACACAAAATGGATAGGTACAGAAGTTAAACTATTCAAACTGCGCCCAAACGCGAACATCATCATTTTGAGACTAGCATTTGTGTCTGTGTGCGTAGGTATGAAAAATAAAAAATTTAGATAAGTTTGAATTCTGTACACATCTGTCTTATGTCACATAGCAATAAAAATATACGAAAATTAGTCGAATTTATTCATATAATAAGAGTTGGATATAAAATTGTCTGGTTATGTATTTCTCCATAAATTGTTCCAAAGACGCAGCCTAAAATTATCATCGATTGATCTCATTATTATTTTTGTAATGAAAAAGGTTTATTTTAGATAATTTAGGTAATGTTAGAAGGTTCGTGCCAAGAACTTTCAGATAAATATTTTATGACAATTAATTTTATTGTATTTAATCGAAATGAAGTACACTAAGTGTGTTGCATTTTTTGGCAAAATTTTATGTTTATTATAAGTAACAAAATATAACTAGTTTTATTGAAGTTTATAACAATTTAAATAAACATATTTTTATTATCTGTGTGAACTACGTAGATTTTTAAAATCATTTAATATTTCTTTGTATAACTCGAAAATTGCCGAAAAATGTAAATAATTTAGTAACTGTACGTTTTTTTAAGAATATATTCAATTATAACTACAAAATTGTAAGTTAAATAATAAGTTATAAATAAAGTTAGTTTTAAGTATAGAATCGTCTAGATTCGTTACCGGATAGATGCTTTTATATTATTTTTGCTATTTGTAAATATAATTATCGTAAATAAGTAATATATAAATTTGTAAGAAATTTGAGGCTTCTGATCACAAGTAGAAATATACACGTTATAAAAGTGTAATTTACTTATTATTACAAAATATAATATGTAAAATATGTAAAAGGATTGCATTTTGTGTTTTATATCAAAAGATACAAGAATAAAATATTTAAAAAGGGATATGTTTCCAATTTACATTGTTTATTTCTAAAATAAACTGATAATAAATGTCGAGAAAAATCATTCAATAATTCTTTGGAAAGTCAGGATGTTTGCCGTCTTTTTTTTAATTATAAAACGCATAATAATTTTACTCACATCGTAACAATAGGATTCCTTTTTTTCTTCAAATATGTAGAGTATACAATTAGAATTTAATTGGAAATGTGTCCTTTTATGAGAATATTTACTAAAAAATGTGTTCTACTATGCCTCAATTTATTATAATTTGTATTCCATAACTGGGATCAAAATATTTCGGGAACAAACTTTAGTTAAGCTGAAAGTTATTCCGTATTTCGTTTAAGAAAGACAAAACAATGGAAGGATGTGTTCAATTGTGATATGTATTTATTTAAGGGAAAAGTTAATAAAAAGTTTTCATAATGATCTCTTGGAAACTCTTATCTGCTAATAAATGCTGTGCTGTAGTGTTCTCCAAAGATAAAAATTCTATTGATTCTTTACTATGATAGATTGTTTATTAAAACTAACAAGCGTCAACTTGCTTTACCCACGTCGACTTAATACGTTTTTTTTGGAATAAGGGACCTTAGGTTCTCCCAAAGGTTGATTGAATAGGTACATTATTTGAATAAAACAATTGCATTTATAATATTAGCTGGGTTAGGCTTGAATGGTTTTTTAACTGGACGTTCTCTAAAGGTTCATCAGTTAAGCTGAAGCTTTCTGAAGAAAGTGAGGAAAATAATCATGATGGGTGTCCACTTATTTTCATTTGAAGTGAGCGCCTTCATGATTCGAATAGCAAGTAAATATGTAGCCATAACCGGTTTTAAGGTAATTATAATTTTTAAGTAAATGAAGTTTAAAAAAAAATTAGATCAATTATCGAAGAAATATAAAAAAAATCTGTTATAAAACTCTTGGCTTGTACCAATTAAAATCACACTTAATACGTTCATAAA
>LQNK01000385.1:186698-211965 GCA_001586405.1 Phoebis sennae | reverse complement strand
ACATCGATATTATGATGAAATTTGGTATACATATAGGGTTCAGAATAACATATAGGCTACTATTAATCCCGGAGTTGCCACGGGATCAGTAGGTATACCATGAAAAAGTTAGGCCGAAACTTGGTACCTAAACTATCAATGGGTCATTTCTTGTTCGTAGTTTCATTTCGTTTGACCAAAAATTATGTTCGTGAACAAATGAAAGATTAAAGTTCTTGATTACATTGTATACTTATCATCATAGGCCCTTGCGTCAATTGTAGACGATTGTGTTTATACTTATAACAAATGAGTTACTATAACCATGTTATGTACTAATCTACACTTGGTTATATGAAGAGTGACGCGGGTGATTCCGCGCGGCGTGGCTAGTAAAATATAAAAGCAAAATCTTCAACATTAGATTTAACGTTGATTACCTAATGAAACGAATCGATAGCAGACATTGACAAGGGCGTCATTAATCATCGGATTAGCTGTGGTTAGTTTGGCTTGTGTTGTCAGGTAACGTTCATATACGTTAGATACGTTTACTGAAGTTAAATTAATTAATGGAAAATGATTTTAATTGAAAAGCACAAAGTATTGAATTAAAGACTTTTTTACATATTATTTACTAGCGACCCGCCCCGGCTTCGCACGGGTTTAATGGATGATATTATACATAAAAACCTTCCTCATGAGTTACTCTATCTATTAAAAAAAACCGCATCAAAATCCGTTGCGTAGTTTTAAAGATTTGAGCGTTCATAGGGACATACAACATGACACATGACAGAAAAAGCGACTTTGTTTTATACTATGTAGTGATACTAATAAATAGTATTTATTTCCACTATTTATTAGTAATTAAATAAAGTTTACTAATAAATAGTGGAAATAGTGTAAAAAAGTACTTTTCGATTCAAATCCTTTTTAAATTCATTTATTTGACTTCAGTAAACGTATAATAATAATAATAATTCATTTAATTCAGATTTCTGCAGATCCATAATTTGTTAGTAGCTTCTTAAATCTATGTTAGTAAAATTGAAAATATGTCATATTGTCTATAAAAAACGTATTTATATGAGCGTTACCGATGCTCTACTATGATTTTTTTTAATTTCTGCATTTTTTTCTTAACCTTGCCTGGAGATCCATTTTTATTGATCTATTGTCGAACATGCAGTCAATAGACCAACAATGCTAATGACAACTCTTTCCCAAAGGGTGGTCGCTAAACGTCGCTTGCTTCCAAACCGATGGGCGGGCACCCATCCATCATGAGCAGTGCACACATCATCTAACATAGTGTAAGAGCTGCTGTAATCAAAAAATATTTTTAATTAGTACCCTCAATATTCATAACAGATTTTTTCCTTTAAAATTAAATAAATATAGTGTTTTTTTCTAAGAATATTTAGATGAAATTTTTTTTTCTTACTATTCATAAAGATATAGATATATTATGAGGGTATATGATTTAATAGTTTATTACTTCCTTAAATTTCTATTTGAAGGTGGTGTCTTGGTTTTTAATACTAATGCGCTTCCACTTAGATTGTTGTATAATATTGTAAATTTGTAATGTATTTTTAATATATTTGTTTAAACCTACATATTTAGTTGTTTACATGCAGTTTCAGTCGAATGTGTTGTAACTAAAACACCAGTGTAACACACATTTAATAAATCAAATATTTGAATTTGAAATCAAGAAAATATAAAATCAAAACTAATAAAAAATCATCCCCATCTCTCGCACACATCAGTACATTACACCGTAATTACGGTGGTTATGATCACATGCACACGTGGCGCTTGTGACCAAATGAACGTGGTCATATTGGTTTTGTATGAGCTATTATTGTAATATTAAAAAAATATAAGTAATCGCGTGATTTTACGCGCCAATTTTTCACAAATAAATGTATTATATTATATTATCGCAACTATTAAAAATATTTTAATCTCGACTACTGCAAAATTCTTCAAGGAGGATTGAAGGATATATTCGGCTTATCAAAAAGTAACGCTCTATATTAATTCTCAAAAAATAAAAATAGTTTCGGATAGAAATGCCACACGGCAAACATGAAACGAAGATGGTACATGTTGTCCACACTGGTTAGTCAAACCTAAAATGCATGAGTTTGAAAATTGATCATCTAAATTAAATTATTACCGAGCGAAGCGAAGCGAGGTCTTAGAGTTTAGATGGCCGGGCGGTTGTACAAACATGTACGTAAATATGAAAAACTTGGTCCGACGATAATTTAAGTATTGTTTATCCGATCTTGATTAAATTTCATAGGCGAATAGTTTAGACAAAAAAAAATCAGGTTCGAAGATGATCGAAATCGGTGGGGGGGATAACGAAGATAGGGAGGGGGTAAGCTAGGCGACATATTTCATTTGAATTTAACCGAGTATGTTATCAAAAGAAAGATCGAACCACAATTTTTATTATTGTACACTATTTTTTTACATTTTGTATGATGTTATTCAAAAGTTGTAATTATTTCAACCGTTTATCCAAATAAAATAAATAAATAGGTAATGATACCTTTATTTCATGTCTCTTCTCACCCTACGGATTATTAATGCGTGCGATCCTTTGTGAGATTATAACAGGGTACATATTTGTACTAGCAGCACTTATTAGATAGAAGATTACACTTTATTTACGGCCGTTTTCAATATTATATCTATCTTTTGTTCTGCTTACTAAAGTCAGACAAATTTATATATTTGCACTTTGATTTCAATATGCTGTCGACTGATAGCCTTTGGTATGACTTTTGACAATCTATCTGAGAAAAAAAATATCCATAATCTTTGATTGAAAACGACCTTTAAATCTGAAGGTATGGATGTTTGTGTCATCACTGTGCAACTGCTTTACCGATTTTGATGAAATTTCGTACAGACTGGATAAAAAAAAATAAATAAAAAATATTGTTGATTATAAAAAATATATTTTATATAAAAAGAAAAATACCTAGTACTATTTTGTTGGTAATAATTGATACGAGTTATTAATGTTACAATCTAGAGTTTCAAGTTCGATCCTCAAAAAAAAATTCACTTTTTGGATGTTTTAAAATACTATTCACTTGCTTGCCCCTAAAGACAAATCAATCAATGGAACGGATGGAATAACGTCCGCCCATATCCATAATAGAAAGAGAAACCTCACTTTTTGTACACAATTACGTGTGTGATAGATGCAAATATTACATCATTTATGTATGAACAAATACAACAAACAAATACAAATTTACATATTTAGTTTTTTTATATATATTTCACTTTCTGTTGGAAAAGTAAACACTCCTCAATGTACTTTTTAATTGGGAGAAGCCACTGGCTCCCGACATACAGTTTTTCTTTTAAACTAGTTCGGGAGGCTATGGATTCATATAATATTGTATCAAGTGTTTTTTAAGCCAATAAATGAATTTGTATGAATTTGTATTGTATATATGAACTGTAAATATGTTACCAAGTGGTGTGATCGTTCCATGGAGATGTAATAATATTTTTTTAATTTGCTTTCCACGAAATTGCTTGATGCCCAAAAATTTGTTGTTCGTTGGAAATCCAGCATTTTTACAGTACCTTTCGTTCCTCACCGTACGAAACACAGTGCAATACTGTTTCACACTGATCTTCTGCTGCAGGTGGTAATTACACTAATGCAAATGCTGCTGAAGATGCTATGCAGCAGAATTAACCTCTGTCGTCTCTTACGACCCACGGACAATAGGGTGGCGACACACGCGTTCTAATCCTTCGTCAAACGGCCCAAAATAATCAAATATCATCACTACGGGTGATCATTAGTGATAATTTTATTAAATAGACAGATATAAACTATAGGGTCTAATCCTTACTTTAAATTTAAATAAAACAAATTGTGTGTGAGATAACAACGAATCTTATATCTATTTGAAGCCCTATAGATACCATTTTGTGTGGCAATATATAAATCAAACATAACCACAATACAATACTGAGGATTTGCTGTCAATTTTCACCTTCTTACGTTTTTAATTATATCCGATCTTATTAGACACCCTGCAGTCTTGATCACATCAAAGAGAGTCCCCATACACATAGCAATTTCACCTTTATTACCATTGCTATAAGGTAATAAATGGAATAGTGAAGTGAGGCGTTAAATTAATATCTGAGGGATTAAGGGTATTTGCGAATTGACACTAAAAGTGCGGACGCTTTGTGGGCTTACTGTACTTATAATAGATGACGTATTTATGATGCAAGCAGTGGCTTAGCGAACACTCTTGGTAATTCATTATATACAGAGTGTTTGTTATTCATAATCTCGCATTAATATGACTGTGTGAATAATGTTCATTGATTATAAAGATAGGAATTATGTCTAAATAATATCAGCAAATGGCATGTAGCGTTTTGAGCATGGTCCATTTAATGGGCCATTGCAGTAACTGTAGTAGGTATTTGTAATTCTTGTAGATGTGAGTCTACTAATACCATAATAAACTAGTAGCTCCCGCCTAGCCACACCTCGCGTTGTAATGTATAAATCAAGACCTTTCATTTGAAGGTCCTTCAGATATCATTAGACATTCACCTTTTTGACCCCCCCTACCTTCATAGCCCCCCACCGATTTCGCTCATCACCGTCACCGACAAGAAGGTGTATAAGCTGTGCTTAATTGGAGAAAAAATATGTCTGTGATAACATATTTATTTATTCATGTATTTTAAACTAGCTTTCCGCCCGCGGCTTCGCACGCGTGGGCCACTAATTTCTGTACTTTTTGGAGGCGACAACAGAAGTTTTAAAAAAATATGGTTGAAGGACCGCTTATATATGCGCATCTATAGCTTTTTTATAATTTTCTATGGAAATTGGTTTGACCAAAATCTCACAGTGCGCGCGCCTCTTCTAAATACAGAAAATTATAACCGACGCGAACGAAGCCGCGGGCGGAGAGTTAGTTATTTTTTGAAGGTTTTAGAGCATTACTTGAGTGTTTTAATGTCTTAATCGATACGTTAAGAGTATAAAAATGCATGTCCGCAACTCAACCAAAATCTCACATTGCCACGTGGTATGACATTTTCACGACTTTAGAAGCGTATATCTCAAAAAATATTTATTTTAGCAAAAAACACATTTAGAAACCTCCATTTCATTTTTAAAGACCTATCCAATGATACCTTATTTAATTATGTACTCGTATATTTATTTTTTTAACCCCCGTTTACATGTATGGGAAGCCACCCCTAAAAATATTTTTTTCCAAATAAAATGTAGCCTATAAGTTGCACCTAATTATGGTCTATCAACATGTGAAATTTAACCAAAATCTGCCTAGTGGTTATTGCGTGATTGACGAACATACAAACAGATAAACAGACAAACAGACAAACAGACAAACAGACAAACAGACAAACAGACAAACAGAAAAAAAAAAATCTAAACATGGATTTGGTGTCTATAGAACATACATATTGCATACCAATTACTCTTTTTAAAAAATATTCAATGTACAGAAATGGTTTGGTTACTGCTTTATTATATGTATAGATAATATTTTAAATAATAGTCCATGAGATACATTATGTAACTATACATGATACATTGTTATTTATTTAGTTGTTGATGCATATGAAAAATATAAAATTATAACCTAAAAGCCGATATAGGTTCGATTCTCATAAATATATATAAATATTATATTATTATAAAATGTTAACTTCAACTGGTCAGAAATATGTCTCATAACTAACTTCGCAATAAAAGTACTCAACCAAACTGCTATACATTTAATTTTCACGAGTCATCTTCTTCCACTACATCCCAGCTGTGCTTAATTGGGGAGTAATTATTAGTTTGTGATAACATATTTATTCGTTCATGTATTTTAAATTACAGACCATGAGAGACATTATGTAACTATACATGACACATTCGAATTTTTTGATGTTTTAAGAAAAATATATAATTATGGAAATATGTTTCATAGCTAACTTCGCAATAAAAGACTGAACCAAACTGCTATACATTTAATTTCACTAGTCATCTTCTTCCACCACATCCCACAGGTACCTGTTCTTGAACTCCGTGAGGCACTTCTCCATGTCGTCAAATCTCTCGTCATCCATTGGCTCGGGGATGTCAAAGTCGTCATCGATCAGTGACGTCACCGAGAGGAAGGTGTATAAGCTGTGCTTAATTGGAGAGTAAATGTGATGACATATTTATTTATTCGTATATTTTAAATTATAGTCCATGAGACATTGCTTAACTAAACATGATGTATTCGAAGTTTCTGATGCTTTAAGAAAAATATGGAATTATGATTTATGACGTTAGCTATGGAAATACGTTTCATAGCTAACTTCGCAATAAAAGACTCAACCAAACTGCTATACATTTAATTTCACTAGTCATCTTCCTCAACTACATCCCAGAGGTACCTGTTCTTGAACTCCGTGAGACACTTCTCCATGTCGTCAAATCTCTCGTCGTCCATTGGCTCGGGGATGTCAAAGTCGTCATCGATCAGTGACGTCACCGAGAGAAAGTTGTACAAGCTATGCTTAATTGGAGAATAAATATGTCTGTGATAACATTTATTTATTTATGTAATGTAAATTATAGTCCATGAGACATTGTTTAACTATACATGACACATCCGAAATTTTTGATGCTTTAAGAAAAATATGGAATTATGACGTTAGCTATGGAAATACGTTTCATAGCTAACTTCGCAATAAAAGACTCAACCAAATTGCTATACATTTAATTTCACTAGTCATCTTCTTCCACCACATCCCAAAGGTACCTGTTCTTGAACTCCGTGAGACACTTCTCCATGTCGTCAAATCTCTCGTCATCCATTGGCTCGGGGATGTCAAAGTCGTCATCGATCAGTGACGTCACCCAGAGGAAGGTGTATAACCTGTGCTTAATTGGAGAGTAAATGTGTCTGTGGTAACATATTTATTTATTTATGAAATGTATATTCATGAGAGACATTCTGTAAATTTACATGACACATTGAAAGTTTTTGATGCTTTAAGAAAAATATGGAATTATGACGTTAGCTATGGAAATACGTTTCATAGCTAACTTCGCAATAAAAGACTCAACCAAATTGCTATACATTTAATTTCACTAGTCATCTTCTTCAACCACATCCCACAGGTATCTGTTCTTGAACTCCGTGAGGCACTTCTCCATGTCGTCAAATCTCTCGTCGTCCATTGGCTCGGGAATGTCAAAGTCGTCATCGATCAGTGACGTCACCGAGAGCAGCGTGGAGTCGGTGATGTTGATCGTGTCACCTGCGTCACCGCGCTCTGGCTGGCTTCTGCTTGTACCGAGTGTCTGAAATACACACTGAATAGAATAATATTGTAAAGAGACAATTAATGATCATGTTTACTAATATTATAAAGAAAAAGATTTGTTTGTTTGTATTGAATAGAGTCCGTAACTACAGGACCGATTTGAATGAAATTTGGTACAAAGATTCTTTGAAACCCCAAAAATGACATAGGATAGTTTTTATCCCGAAAATCCTACGTAAACGAGATATATACGCGGGTGAAACCGCGGCGCTCAGCTTAAAAATATAAAGGTCACTTGATAAGTGATGTATTGAATAATACATCATGTATTGATGCGGATAAGAAAATACTTGGTCATTAAGACAAGTAAAATGTTGTCAGTATTTCCCTAGCTTGAGGGGATATTTATACATACAATAAAACAGTAGCCAGAACATATTTTCTGTAAATTCAATATTTTTTAAAAGAGTAATTGCTATGCAGTGTTTATGTTATATAGAGTCCTAGAATTAATTTTCTGTATTTTGTTTTCTCTCTTTGTATGTGCGTCAATCACGGAAAACCACTAGGCAGATTTTGATAAAACTTTATATATTGATGGACTAATTTAGATTCTGAAAGTTTGTCATATTCATATTAAGGCCAAGAGCCAGTATCGAACATTATAATGTTAAAGCTGACCTTTTATAATTTATAATCCATCATTACACGTTTATAAAAAGGTTTTACTGAACAAATGTAACAAAATCTCACATCAATGATAGCCATGTGTAGTATAGGCACCTCCAATTTGTACGGTCTTATCTCTTGCGGCTCCTCGTCTAGGTAGGAGTATTCCGTCTGTACCTGCCAATTGAGCTAGAAAATTAATAAATATTAAATACTTTTTAAAGGATTTTAAACGGGGTTTATTATATAACTCTTTCACACGAATACCTCTGAATTCATTATAATGAAATTTGGTATACATATGTATACCAAGATATTACTTATATAAGTAAAGGTTCAGAATAATATATTATAGGCATCTTTTAATTCCGGAGTTACCACGGACAATCAGAATTGCGCAGATGAAACCGCGGGGCGCGGCTAGTACTTCAATAATATAAAGAATTGTCTCACGATAGATAGTTCATAATAACGATAAGTTTAATCTTAGTCTAGCACAAAAACAGTAATAATAATTTTAAAATAATAACTTCTTTGTTAAATTTCAACATATATGTTTAGCGTACCCTCCTCAGCCGCCACTTTTCGAGAAAATCATTAGTCTGTTGTAACGCATCTCGGCTGTCTTGAAGGAGTTCGTCCAGTCTGTCCTTGGTACGAATTTGTTTGTATTTGTTTAAAAACTGTAATATGAAAAAGAAATTAATGTACTAAGAAATCGATTCTAAAGATGGAACACTAAAAAAACCATCATAGATACTAGAAAATTGCAATGCACCACGTATTTATTATTGTTATTTAAAAGAGTGGAAGCCGAGCATTGGTGGGTGGGGCCAAGCTAGCACCGGAGTAAGTACTACCCCCCCAGCAGAAGATCGGCGTGAAGAAGTATTGCGCTGTGTTATGTCCAGTGAGCGGCTGCCCGGAGGCTTGCATCCCATCCCAATCCTCTCCCAATTTCCCATTTCATGGGCTGCAGTCAGTCCCTTAACATGAGGTAAACCGCATGCTCCGCTTGACCGCTGTTACAAAAATTCCACTTCTACATCTAGATTTATACCAATTATCGATCAGTAAATGAGACTAGCCAAGTTCCTACAATCTCCTAAAACATATTCCTTTTGATTCCCCTTCATTTCACCAATAATTCATTATTTGTTTGTCAGAAGGAACATAAATTTTATTTAATTTTATTTTGTCAATACTTACAGCAACAGTCAACCCCAAAAACACAATTTCAGTAATCAAAAACGGCACACTTATTACATTCTCATTCCCCGTCATCTCAGCCAATTTTTCCTCCTCCCGAATCGATTTTCTAATAAAGCATATGATCTTGCACAATATTTTTTGGAACATGTCCACAAAACCGTTCCCCAGTAAGTAGTCGATCAAGAACAGACTAACGAAACTAAAACTATACAATGCTATGCTAACTATCTCAGGAAGCATTTTAGTATAGTTAGATAACGGGGAAGATTACTATTAATTTACATGTTCAAATTATTTATTGTAATTGCACGAGAGATTTCATTGTCATCAATTTTAAGAATGACAGTGTCTTAATAACAGTGTCGATCAGTTTTGTATGAAATATACTTCTTACTAAACTATCAAATATCATTATTGTTACTTAAGTAATTGTTTAGAAGGCTATTGAAACAAAGTATAAATAACGCAACATCTTATAATTATTGAAATTATAAAGACATTTTTTAATATTTGATATTTCAGTATTTTTTGTTGCAATGGCAACCAAATAGCTGGCGCGGTTTCCATGGCAACAGTTTTGTTTATCCTGTTTTTGTCAGCTATTCGAAGCAAGTGTTTGGCAGACTTGCTTTTATATATTTCTACAAAGTTTTATTTAATCTATAAAAATGGTAAGCAAAATTAGTACACAATATAAAATTATTACTTGTTTTACCTACTACATGATTCGCATTAATAGTGCAATTATAATTTAATTTCATACAATATGGTTTATTTACTTTCAGCCACCAAAAGGCGGTGCAAAAAAAGCTCCGGGTATGTAGTTTATTTCATTCTATTAAACACATTTTATCTATTTTCAATATAACTATTCTAATATTATTTTTTTCTTCAGCAATCGTGATAGATGGAGTGGATACATCGGAGATGACCCGCGAGAAGCTGGAGCAATTCACGCTCCGAGTCAAAGAAGAACTAGATAAAGAAAGAGAAGAAAGAAATTACTTTCAATTAGAAAGGGACAAAATAAGAACATTTTGGGAAATTACACGACAACAGCTAGAGGAAGCAAAGGCCGAGCTTAGGAATAAAGAAAGAGCCACTGAAGAGGCTCAAGAAGAAAATGAGGCATTATTGGAAACAGAAAAGCAAAAAATCAAACATCTCAAATATGAGCAACAAGCAGCCTCAGCAGCTTTAAGAGCTGAGAACTTAGTTGCATTGAAAGCAGCTAAGGAAGAACATACAGAACAAGAATTAGAACTATTAAATGACAAACGCTCTTTGCGACAAGAAATGAGGGAGAAAATGCTAGCAGCACAAGATGAACTACGACGCGCTAAATTAATTCATGCTGAAGAACTTTCCAATACTAGATCTACTTTTGAAGAAAGAGCCCGACAGATTGAGGATAAAGCTGAGAAGAAATTGCAAGAGACTAAAGTGGAACTGACGGTTAAACATAGGACGGAAATAGCTGAGGTGGAGGAGAGGAAAAATAAACAATTGTCTGAGTTGATTGCGTATCACGAAAGGGCCTTTTCGGATCTGAAGAACTATTATAATGATATAACGTTGAATAACCTGGGCAAGTAGAAGAAATGTTTATCTAAATCTTTACACTAAGATATTAAACTTCAGAAAGTAATCTTATTTGCTGATGATATTATGTATATAACATTATGTTTTGTATCAAAGTAAGTAGTGGTGAATAGCATTAAGAAATATGAATCAAATATTGAGGATTCTTTCAGGCTTAATCAGCAGTTTAAAACAACAAATGGAGGACATGCAAAAAGTAAAAGAGAGGGCTGAAAAAATTGCTCGTGATGCTGTAGCAGAAAGTAAAAGCCTGAGAGAACCGCTGGAAGCTGCCATCATTGATAACAAAGAGTTGAAACGACAGATGTCCAATTATGATCGGGATAAAGCAGCACTTGCTGTAAGTAAATGCAATGTTTTTTTATTTATCAATTTAAATTAATTTAATACATGTTTTCTTATCATTATTAAGGATATTTTTTTTCCTAAAACATAAATATGTTTATATAATGGTTTAATAATATAGTTTCAAGTTTTAACTTTTCTTTTAACTCGTTAAGAATTTGCGAACTACTTTTTGTGTTATTAGATAATAGTGCATTGCAGAATTAATGTAATCCTAATATAGAAGCTACTTGTTCTAGTAGAACTTTTGGGTTTGAGTGATAGTTCTTATAGATAATTATTGTAAATAATTCCAGGCAAAAACTAAACAATTGGCGTCACTGGAGAAGCAGTTTGAAGTGCTGAAGTGGGAATACGAAGTGTTACAGGTTCGATTCGACAGAATATTGGCGGAAAGGGATGAATTGAAAGCAAGGTTGTATTTACATTGTTATACACATATTTGTTTTGGGAAAAATATTAATGACAATGGTTTACTAGTGCAGCTCGCGTAAATTCGGTGCTTATAGATCGATAAATATGCTTTCATCTAATCTAGTTAATACCATGACCATCTTTTATAAAGAAATATCTATGCCCCGCGCATATTCCCATCGATTTCCGAGATAAAAGCTATCTTATGTCCTCTCTCGGGTTTCAAATTACATTAGTACAAAAAGTCATCCAAATCGGTTCAATGGCAGGCGTGTTACTTTACAGACAGAGTTACTTTCGCATTTATGATATAAGTGAAGAAAAGATAGATTTTATTAACTTTGAATGTATATCACACATGTCTATCTATCTGTATCCTTGCTTTTTCCCAATTGGGGTCAGCCCTCCTACTACACCTACGCTATTCTGTACGGTTTGGTGTCACTTCAATAATAATATAATAGCTCCTCAGACCGATTTCGACCATGGTGGCCAATCTCAACTGAGACTAGCCAGCTGCGCAGGAGATATTATAGTGCACAAGTGTACGCGCGAACACAGATGCACTCTCTTCTCTTCCTTTTACTCTCATAACCCGATGGGACGATACGACCGGAGAGAGATCAGGCGCAGGACCGACGGCTTTACGTGCTCTCCGAGGCACGGAGGTGTTCCAACACCGCCAACTTCCAAACTCAGGACTGTTACTATGATTTCTTTGTCAGAAAAATCTTAATAACATTTTAAATAAAATTTTTAAAAAATCCTAATAAAATTTTGTCACTTCAATGTATAATATATCACACTGTTTTAAATCAGATTTTCACGAGCAGTTCTTGAAGTTCAACAGCGGGCGTCGTTGAAGACTGCGCTTTTGGAGGCGAAGCTGAAAAATATGGAGGGGAGAGACCTTGGCCCGAGGGAGATGCATGTAGGAATTGTTTTGTTCTTGATATTTGAATTGATAACAAAAAATACGGTCCAGAACAACGTAATGGAATTAAAAAGTGATTGTGGAGACAGTGAGATTGGAAAGGACATCTTTTGCAATAATTTGATAAAACTGAAAACTTTAATGTAAACAGGCTAATTATTGAAATATTATTGTAATTTGTATTGGTTTTTTGCAATAAAAATGGTTAAAGTCAAATTTCAACCCTACCTACATTGCGATGAAATTATCACAGCGTAAAACCAACCACATTTTTAAAAACAATGAAATTGGTGGTAAAATTAGTAATTCATAATTATTATGTTTGTTAAACCTTTTTGATATGTTGCAGGACCTGCTAAAGCTGAAGGATACACAAGTGGAGGATCTACGTTACGAAGCAGCAAGGCTACGCAAGGCGCACGACGATCTGCTCGCTACGTACGAGGCGAAGTTGGCCAAACTGGGGGTGCCCGCTGAGGAACTAGGCTTCAAGTTAGTATAGCGCTATCTAGTTGTGTTGCGATGAACTTTTATAAGTCGTGAAAGCGTAAACGTTGAAGTGTCCTAAGTTGGTGGTGTCCTGCTAGTCTATACTAATATTATAAAGAGGAAAACTTTGTTACTACTAGAACGATTTTGAAAATTATTTCATCATTCATCAGCTGTAGCTTTCGAATGATGAAATATAGACTACTGTTCTGTTACTCGTGTATAATGTATTATATTATAGGCTTTATATAAAACATCAGCTAGTTTAAAAATAAATAAGGAATAGGAAGTTAATGCTACATTAAATTAATTTGATTATTAATTCAAAGACTAAATTTGGAGGACAGGAATTCATGTTCATTTGATTCTGATTAGATCTTATTGACATACAAATAAATCTTATAGAATTATTTTTCCACCAATTCGGCTAGTACCTTTTTCCATTATTTATTATATTACTGGACACTTAATTAGACCTAAATAGACGCTAATTAATAAGACAATTTTCAACTCTGTCTTAATGGTTCTGCTAGCCTAACAGTCACAACCCTTCATATTATTTAACGCAAAAAATATATTTTCAGACCTTTAAAAGCCGTTGCAGTAGCTGGTATTTCTCCTGTTATTGGCCAGGGACCCGCTGGATTGGTGACAAAGGATCAAATATGAACAATATTATAAAACCTGTAATACGCGTATCCCCTTGAAATAATAAACCTTTATCAATATTACCGTCTTTAAAATGTTTTACTTTCATTATTTATAATAGCGCCATCTATTATAAGTATGAAGAAACTGGATTCGATGCATTGGAGACAATGAACCTATTGTGGGTTTTTATGAAACTCCTAGATGGCGCTGATATAACAATTCATTCATTCATATAACTTTGTTTTCCGCAGAGTAGTTTAAAGAATAAGATATGCTAAAATTCTGATTTGATGATATATCCGAAACAAACGGGGAAACGCTAAAAAAACTTGACTTTGCCGGCATTTGAAGGCAAAATCATTTTACTAATTTTAAAGATGTGAATTCATTAATTTATTTATGCAAGCTAGAAACTCAATGAACAGATATTTTCAGCCTAATAAGCGTTTTGTTTTGACTTTTGGGTACTTTAGACGCGGGACTTTCTTGTTCCCACACCCCATTAATAACGCCAATTATCAAACTATTATTAGACTTCAGACTCGATATATTTTCGTATAATCATCGATAAATCGAATTTTCCTTTAGTTATTTATACCGACCTTTCAATACAATTGTATCCATTATCAAGTCAAAATTAGACACGTAAAGGTCACGTGAATAAATAAAAGAGTTTTGAAGCCAATAAATATTATATTTACTACTAGATTCCATTTATATATTTATGTACAAAACGGTCATAAGGCAACAGTTCAAAATTAATGAAAAATGCATTTACGATGAATTTTTAAAATTTTATTAGCGAGAAAAATTGCGCCAATTTATTAGTTTTCACATGTGCTGTTTTTCATATATAAATACTATTTATTGTGTGTTTTTTAAAACACGATCATCGCAATTTTATTGATTTAATATTGATTGATGGTAAATGCGTATTTTAAATATATACAACCAAATTTTTTCCTTTTAGGTGAAGTATGACCAATTATTAAAATTATTATTAGTAACAGCAAATGTGAAAACTGAATTATTTTTATTTCTATCCTATTTGCTCTTAAAACTAAATTGCTTAAATTATATCTAAATTTTCAACAAATTTACAATCAGTGGTGTTAGCTAATAAGCTTACATTAAAATTGTATAAAATGACGTGCTTATAGGAATATCGATTAAAATTAAAATACATTAAATTATTGTTTTATAACAACCAAATTTCGGAACCAGCGTACAATTATTTTAAAGAAATAAATATTAAATCTTATATTTCGTGTTTTTTATTGTTACGTCTTATTAAAATACAGTAATGTTACGTATTTCTGATGTAATTGCATGTTAAATTGATTTTAATTTGTGTACATCTTCAAAAACACAAAGGACCAAATGGCGTAGATATTATACATAAACAAGACTTACAAATGAAATGTTAATTTTCCTTTTCAGTCCTCAAGCAAATTGAAAAGAAAAACATTTGAGCGAAAATAACTTTACACAATAGAATGTGTTACCCTGGAATAACTGAATATTTAAAAAAACATTCTCATATTTTTTTAAACAAATTGTGCCCTCGCCAATTATTTGCCTTGGATTAGTGCTAGGCACATTATTTTTCGAATTTATTATATGGATTTTTAATTATTAATCAGCTTTTGCGGCCCAAACGACTTCTGCTCATGTAAGCCACTGAAATCATTTTTAAAAGCATTTAATTCTATTTAACGTTCCCATGCTTATCATGTTCCAAGGAGTGAATAGTGAAACTAACACGTTATTTTTCATACCAATTGAAGGTTGAACATTTCATCTCTGGTACAGTTTCACATAAAACCCGTATTAAACTTTTTTGACCAGTTATGCAGTCCTAACAGTCAGCGGTGACGCTAAGCGTCGGCGACGTCGGCGACTGCCGGCCTTGCAAAAGTTTTAGTAGCCTCGGCCTCGCTTCTGTTACCACAAGACGTAACTGCATTTCTGATTATGCCTCGGTTTATCGGAGTGACCTTTGTAAGGTCTCGGCAGAATACACGTCGCTGACATCCACATTTTGTGAAGTCAGCAATTTAATTTAAGTACATCTATGAAAATCACAAATTTAGTTTTAAAATTATTATTAATAAGGAAAATATATACAACAAAGTTTGATAGCTCATAAAGGAATATAAAAGCGGTTTTGTCTTACATTTAATCTGGACAGGTTTAGTAAGAAAGCGCTCCGTGAGACCACATTTTGGCAGTGATTTGTGGTGTTAATGACAATGTATTATATAATTTGAGTGCAAACTATTATTATTGGGACAGATTTTTAAATGAGGCATTAATAGCTTGCTAATAAATAAAATTGTTACACAATTTTTCATCAAACAATGCATAGATTAAATAAAGAAATTTAAGTGATGGTTTTTATTTCTTTTTCATTACATTTTAAGAAACAGGCAATTCAGTTGCAATTTTATTTCACAAAATAATATATATTTATTTAAATTATTTTTTAATCTATATCTAAGATCAACTTAAGTGCACTGTGGATAGAGTGAAGCCTTATTTTAAATTATATACTGTTGTTTAATCGGTTAATTCTATACATAATATAATTCAAACTATTACAATATTTCATCACAATAAGCATTATCACATAGAAGCAAATATTCACAAACTTACAGATTAAAAACGAAGGAACATTGAAATAAATTATGTTTTATTTTAAATATTATTAAACTTAATTAAACAGGTTTTAAAAGATTTAACGAGATTCATCTTACGTTCGCGTGAATCTAAAAAGCTTAAACAAGCCAACTAAAAGCTTTACCTAAAATTAATTTGACGTTATTTCACAACTTGATATTTTATCATTGCTTTTCGATTTCTTATTTTTACCACAGAATGAATACAAGCAAATGAAACTAAAGTTATTTTATATTATAATAACATCACGAAGTATCGTAAATTACAATTAATAAAGTTAAACAAGCGTATGATAAATAATTTTAGTAAATTTTATTTGATTCCTTTCCATTACGTCCTAAGTGTGCGCGTGGGTACGTTTGCGTTATTCTAACTAATTTAAAAATATTCTTCTAAGCGTCCTTATTACAATCTTAATTAATGAATTAATTAATAATAATCTATAAATGTCAACATTAATTTCTTCCTAATAAACATTTTTATCCAAATTATATTTGCTTATATTTCGTGGTGAAAAATAAATTTTATCAATGACTTATTTCTTGCCGTAAAGTATAATAGTTAAAACCAATCAAAATCGTTTATATTTTATGATATAGTCAAGTTGTCTAATTTACATATATTGTATAAAGATAAACATTTTGTCGAGTTAATACCTATGCAGCCGTAAGCCTTTCAATTCAATAGATAATATGATTTAAAAGAATTAATAATTATTTCAATACCAACCGTGAGAGTAACATTAAAAAGCTTCGTTACAGTACAATATTTTATATCAAATTATCGAAATGTAAATAAAAATATATAAAAATTATAATAATACTTGTATGATACCTAGTTATAAGCGTCATATTCCAACATCTTGAATAACATTTTTATTTATATTAATTTTCGAGCATAATCAAAATGACGCAAATTTTAAATATACGAGTATATGACTTTTTCCATCAAAATGATTCTCATATAAAAATAACTTATAGCATGGACCCTTGACTTTAAAGAATATAATTCGTCCAAATGTAAAAAAAACATAAAAGCCAGCGAAATATGTGTCAATATAAATATTTTGTATTGACGTTATTGAAATAAAAGCTTTTTGCTGATGTGAGATGTCTCAAAAGGCTTTAATAATATGCAAAAATATAGTTAAAACAGTAAACTATGTATACAAGATGAATAATCTATTAAAGTGTCTTAGCATTTTTAGTATTGAAGAGGTTTCGGTTCGAAAAATGTGTAAATTTATCAGCGAAAAGCCTTAAATGTAAGCCACCAAAGAAACCAATCAGTTTCCAAAACGGTGTTTTATTGAGCATTATTAGACGGAGTACAATGTTTTAGCAATTATGAATCGGAAAAGCGTTATCGATCGACATTTTTAGATTTGGTTGGTTTATAGTCGGTTCGGAACTCTATGGACATTTAATATCGTTGAATTTTTAAAAAGTTTAGGCTTGGGACGGAAGAATCGATACTTGCTACTGGCAGGGACGATTTCATGAATCGTTTTAGTATTACGAATGGTAAATGGTATAAAATATTGTTTAAAGAAATCGCGCATGCTTTTAACTAAAATACATACAATTTGGTTTGATGGTTTATTACTTATCCTATCTACGTAAAATAAACGAAAAAATTGTCAACAAAATACAAAGCACTTGATTATTACAAATCTTACTATCAACATTGTTCATGTTAGTCGAGTTTATTTACACTAACCTCGGTTTGAACGAATTAGCTAGCATTTGCTCTAATATTTCATTGTTAGCACGCGTGCATCGACACATACAGCATACGAGCAAAACGTTGAAAAAATCCCTATATCTATATTTTCCGTGACAACACTTTACATTGTCCGACCAAAAAAATATAAATCTAACTTTGAATTCTATACAAATAAGCGTAATGTATTTTAAACGATGGTTTGGAAACTCAAAACTCAATAGAAACTGTCTCAAAATCGAATCAAATTCGAACGATTGGTGTTCTCCAGCTATCGACAATTGTTGTTATCAGCTACAACAACTTGTTCCCTTCAACTGTTGTCACGGAGTAGTTCACAACACAAGTTAACTTCACTCGAAGCGACAAGCACGCAGCATCGCGACAATTACTTGCTGAAGTCCATTACAATGTTCAATTCGTGATGCACTTTGTAGCCGAAGCTTTTTCAGGAGCCGTGTCATCTGAAAGCAAAGTTTTGTATTAGTTTTTTTTCTATATACTACGAGTCAAGGACGCGACATCTTTAAGGAAGAATGATCAGTCGACACATGAAATATCAGATATATGCGTTACAAATATGGTGATCTCACCAAAACATCACACATAAAATACATAAGTTCATAATAATCAAATACAATTACAAATGAACTTAAATTATACAACTCTTTCTTCTTTTTAATACATCCCCTTTACTAGAAAGTGAATAGGATAAGCATGACTTGGGCATTTGTGCAGTTTATTTAAAAAATATATATTGATAACACACTACTCTCAACTCCGAATTGATAAAAAATTGACTACAACGTTAATAACTAAACAAAGGTTGCATTAATACATTTTGTGAGATCGAAAAGCTTTTTAACAGTACAACCATTTTTATTGCAAATAAGGTATAATATTATTAAAATAATTTAAACGTATCATTATCAGAATTCAACCAAAAATGTAATCAACAAAGCTACAAATAGATGCATACAAAAAATATAATTAAAGATACTACTATTCTTCGACACTTAAGAAACCAATACCAAAATTAACATGCAAAGTACATAAATTGACTTCGTTAACCAGAAAGCTTATCTGAAATTAAATTATCGAGACATCTTTTTCAAGTTACTTGAATAAAAAGGCAATTCAGTGATGAAATTATAAACGCAATAACAATTTTAGCTTCATGTTTCAATCTTTTCGTGAATCTATCGCAATTTGCGAATGTGCTCAAAAACATAAAGCAAATGAAGAAAATATGAATGCAAATGTATTTGAAAGCTACCTTTTCAATTCGAGTTTGAATTTTCATTCACCATACCTTTGTAACACTAGTTTCATTAGGCGTTCACGAAAGATGATTTGGTCCTGTCGAAGAAATTTATTTACAATTTATGTTAATATGTAACTAGTCTTTTATGGGAAGGGTTTGATTAGATCTTCTGTATCTAATTTTCTCCTGATCGATATACAAATCTACATTCATGCGTTGCTACTTTGTTAAATATATTCGTTTTATAATTTAATATTTTTCACAGATAATTCTACACGTTACATCTACTATCTACAACTATTACCACCACCAAACAAAGATTATTTCCAATCAAAATCTTTCTACTTACCCAGACAGTGACGCTGAGTTAGAAATTGGAGGGCTATTTGATTCAAAGCCTTCTTTAGGTTTATCGTTAGCTAACTGTAACTTCAATTGATGGCCGAAGCAGGCCAAGTCTTCTCTAAATGTATCAGAACCAGGAGTCGTCGGCTTCCCATCATCCCCTGTCGCCATAGCTTCTGCATCACTCTGCAAAGGCGCTTGCTCAGATTCCTCTTCTGTATTATAAATTTTAAAGTATGCAATTGTTAGGTATATCACCGAAATAAAAAAGGATGGAATCGGTATGGCCATGGCGTAAACTAAATTGAGCGTATTCTGCCACATGTCCAATTCCGTGATCACTAATCCAGGGTCAACCCGACTGTAATAACATGTATAATTGTTGCCGATGGGCCTGTACTTTCCATAAAATATAGTACAATTTAGAATAGGTGGATACCCGCATCCTTTCACGTTTGGGAATAACCTAGCACCAGTAAAATACCACTCCGAGTCATTGCCTTGCAAACCGGTTGGTATGACTTCAGGCAATTCCTGGTCTTCCATTTCTGGATCGACTTTGTCCAACGGTGATTCGTAATTCTCGTAATCGTAATCTTTTCTTAGAGATCTCTCAGCTCTTATGAGTGCTTCGTATTCGGTTGCTGATATATTTGGGGCGTAACCGAGTTTGTAGTTGACTCGTATCTGAGTGCATTCGAAGAGATCTTTAGTGCAGCCTTCTCTGCAGGACGCCCAGGAGCAGTTGCTTGCGCCGACTAAATGTTTAACTTCAGCTGTGACACATAACGCGCCGACAGGATCGAACTGCATGAATATTGTTGTAAAGGCGGGTTCTATGACGAAAGGTACTAAGAAGAGAAAGGCGAACAGACTGAAGATTGCGAGGAGGACGAACGTAGCTGTTGTGTAGAATAGAAGTTTCTCGAGGAATGTGGGAGGTATCGGCAGTTTTTCTTCTTCGTCGGCCATGTTGGCGAGAGCTCGCTAGAAGCGATCATAGCGCTTGTTTCAGCTCGGCTGTATCATTTCAAGCTTTATCAGTCTTTATTTAATTAGCACTTAAAAATGAGTTGTATATTTTTATTAAAAACCTCTTAATTACATCTTTTGCGTGAATGTTTTATAAAGGCTTACGTAAGTATCGAAATTATATTACTTTCTGTTGGGAATATTTGAACAATTAATGTTTCATTCAGATTGTTATTTTAAACGTTGCTATGTTTATAGCAACTTAAGTTTTAAATAATGGAATCATAGTATGTTATTTAAATAAATATTGGTAGATGAATTAATTATTATCCGTATAAGAAAAAATGTTTTAGATGTTGTGCATATTGTATCCATAAATATTACTTAAATTTCAATGAAAGTTTCACCTAGTGAACTTATAAAAATAAACAGGTAAATTATTTATATTATTATTATGAATCAGACTTTATAGGCAACGAAGACGGCTAAAATTAGATTGTTGTTCACACCCGCATATTTATTTTCTTCTTTAACAATACAACAAAAGCATATGATAGAGTTTCGATAGACACAATCATTAATTACAGGAATGCTAAACATACCTATCAGAATGTAGGTAAAGCGACGCCAGTCAGTCTGAGCGCGGAATGTAGGTATCGATTCGACCACTACAGCCTGCCAGATATTTCTAGCCGAATATTTGCTTAAAATGCTTTCATTTTGACGGGTTACGTAAGAGGCTTGGCCTGGAATTGCTTTGTCGATTTCCGTCACATCGGACTATATATAGGCTTTTAGCTTTGAAGCTTAGAGAAATTATTAATGATATTAGGTTAACTTTTACTCAGTGTATAGTATAAATTTAATATTAAAATTCTTATTGAACATTGGCCAAATGCGTATGTGAAACACGTAAATACAGGACGTCACGCTCAGAGGTCAAGAAGTATGTTTCACTGCCTCTACGTTTATATAAAACTAGCTGTACCCCGCGGTTTCAGCCGCGGCCAATCCCGTGAGATTTCCGGGATAATAGCTGTACTTTTTCGGGTCTCAAACAATCGTTGTTTGAAATTTCCTTCAAATTGTTTCAGTAATTTAGTTGTGAAGAAGAGACAGACATACAGACAGAATTACTTTGGATTTATAATATAAATAAGGATAAGGACAAACTGCACGCAGTATAAGGTTCCATAGTTACGCATTACAATAAAACTTCTTATTTATCTCAAAAAATTATATGTGGCTGGTAAAAAGGGAAGAACTTTAAAAAACAGTAGAGTAATGTAGGTCCTTAAGAGATATAACAGTATTGCCCTTTTTATAAAAAAATCTTACTCTATTCATTTGACTTAATCAATTCTTACGGTTAATTCCAATATTTTTCAAAGCGTTGTTTATAGTTTGACAAAAATATGATTAGATTATCTTGTTGCTGATTGAAAATATCTACCTTAAACACTATTTTAATATGTATAGCTAAATTTTGGTGTTAGTGTGGGTTACCTTTCTGCTTAACTACGTGCCATTGAAGGACGGTAATTACCTCCGACAGATCACCAAACACTAAAGTGGATCCTAAGTGCTCATGTTTATAGGACACTAACAGAGCTAACCTAATAACCAGGAACCAATACTAATTAATAATTGATAGCATGTTCGATTTAGAAACTTACTCTACTAACTGTTAAAATAAATAATTAAGATTTAATGCTAACTAAACAAAAAAAATTACATGATATCTTAAGTATAAAAATTTTACGAATGAATACAATATAATTATTATTATCTTTTAAATGTTTATTAAAATAATCGTTATTTTTTTAATTATAAAGAATTTACTACCTTAATGTACAATTACGTTCCAAATGTAATCCCTTTTAACAGTGGTGATGGTAGGCGTCAGCGACGTCAGCGTTGCTTAAAAGTCGAAAGTCAAAAGTCAAATTCAAAAGTCAAAAGTCGAAATGTTTATTTTCCAAATCGGCCTCTTTCGAGGCGCTTTTAGAATAATACATGATATTTCTTTTTCCCTAAATCAGCGTTTTTAATACCTGCCTCTGTACATAAATTTGTCAAAAATCCAGTGATATAGTTTTTAATTGCGCCAAAATCAGCCTCGAGACTTCATTCAGCATTTTTTGTTTATTACCTAATAGTTTATTGCATTTAACCCTGAGAGCCCACTTCAAAAAATCATTCTGTATATTTTTTAACATTTCCATTGATATATAATTTTTTTTGTCCATTCATATATATTTAATTATTAAAATATATTTCTTACCCGGGGAAATAAGTGAAGATCGATCTTACTTGGGATCAACTATTATGCCATCACTTTTGCGTCGTATTACGTAATTCCTAAAAATTACCTGCTGATGAATATTCCAAACTGTTATATATTCGTGAACACTATACATATAAAGTGAATAAATAAATAGTGGATAACAGTTTTAATTATTTTTATGCAGAAGTAATTTCATCTTACAAATACCATAAAAAGTAGGTAATTCATTCTATAGAGTAACACTTTAATACTCAAATATTTTAAAACTCTTTTAGCTAAAAATATCACTAAAGCGGGACCAGTACGTTTTGAATTTTAGACTAGCTTGGTAAAAATAAAAGTCTATTTACCTTAAAAGCCTTTTATTTTACCGCAATTATAAAAACTTTTTAGGCAGTTAACCTAGAATGCTATATTTAAAGTTTATTTTCAAAGAGTACATTTTAATTTGAAAATAATCAAAGCTTTGTTCGCTCCGTCTCTTTAAATTAGTAATTACGTAGTTTTATGTTCTACTTTTAGTATCGTTTGTATGAAAAAAGGCAAATATTAATATTTTCGACACGTACAAGGCTATTATTGTACACATGAGTGTTCCATTTGTATCATTGAGTGGTGTCCTCAAAATAAGCAATTGTACTCTAACGCATTTTTTTACCATAGAGTAACACCCGTATTCTAACAAGTTACCTTAATTTTACTTCCCCTTAGGTTAGGCCAAATATGACTTATGACGAATTTCAATCGAAAATTCATAACATAAACATATAATATTTTAATAAATAGATCACATGAATGGAGGTGTTTAATTTTCTTCTCCGAAATTTTTATAACGCGAGTGGGTGTTAGTAGAGTTCCGACTCAGAATGTAAATTTTCGTTGACAGAGGTTGAGTGAAGTCGAGGAATGCTCGAGGAACGTATTAGAATACGGGTGTTAAATTCGTTGAAATATGAAATCTATTTTTAACATATAATTCATTTTCTTATAACTACTGCTATAGCAGTTATAATTAAAATTTAGTCTTACATTATAATGTAAGATCAAATTTTAATAATAATTTTGTTTGCTTGTTTGGTATTAAGACTGACACCCGTATTCTAAAAAGTAACATTAATTCCTCCTCTCAACCTCGAATGAGATAACGTCAAACAAGACGTTGTAGAGTCCTCAAATTTTAAGTTATAAGTTTGACATAAATGGAACGAAACCACGCATGTAAACAATTTATTAATATTGACGAGCATCTGTTATCAATGATTTTTCGTCAAGTAAAGAGCTAAGAATACAAGAATTTTCGACCTCGTTGATCACAGTTTAACACATTAAAACTAAACACCCTGTAGGTATGTTCTTTAAACCGCTTGTAAGCTGTTTAGCTCTTAAGCCACTTATCGGTAATATGAGGTAAGGTAATAGAGTAAAATGTAATAGGGTAATATTGTAACTATCGTTTGAGGTTTTTATGTATACAGTACAACGAAAGGTTTAGTAATTAATAAGTTTTTTTTACAGTGCGCGCTTACGACATACGCTATTGAAATTTAATGGAATTGGTGAAACCTTCATCGGTTTTCACTTCGCGCTCATGAATTCGTGAATCATTAGTACAGGGGTTCCCAACCTTTTTCAATCCGCGACGCACTTACGAGCATAGTTTCAACAAGGAATGAGGGGACAGAATATAATCGGTACGCATCAATGGGAGAGGAGAACCCGGACTTCAATGTTCTCGCAACGCCCCATTATACCTTAAACGCACCAACGTCGCGATCGCGATGTACAGTTTGGGAACCTCTGAATTATTTATTTATTTATTTATAATTCTTTATTGTGTAATAACTAATAAGCAACTTAAATGTAATACAAAAATATTATACACATTAACGTAAGATGCTCATACACAAATGGCGGCCTTATTGCTGTGAATTTGTATATTTTTTTATATCCACCTGTTTTAGTGTTATACAATGTTAATAAGTGTCTACCCGATCGATCGGTCATGGCGGCCAATCACAGCAAACTAGCCAGGCACATAGTAGATATAGTATACAAGACGTATGTGCGCAAAGGCAGATGCACTATTTCTTTTACTCGCATAATCTAATGGGACGGCAGACAATGATGAATGCTACGTTATCAGCAAATACTGTATGAATTTAATGGAATTATACTTTCTTTGCCTTCATTATATGGATCAATTCAATTCAATCAAGATATAATACATTTGTATAATATACTAGCTTTTGCCCGCGGCTTCGCACGCGTAGACTACAAAATTAACATAGTTGTTATAAAAATGATATTATGACTTTACTTATAAGTATTTTAATTACACGCTCGTCTGTAT